>JANHFT010005059.1:16650-32861 GCA_032467955.1 Pseudoxenodon macrops
CAACATGTCTCTCCTAATAAATTGGAACTTTGAGGAATGCTTTGCCTTGGAGTCTGATCTGTTTAGGGATGATATTTAGAACGCCGACAAATTTTACAATTCCATATCTAGGTTTTTTTTCTATTTAGCATTGGGAGGGCAGAGAAAGAAATCAGGATAGTGTCTTCTCTGTTTTAAGAATAAATACAGGGACCAACTGTAACCAGTTTTGAAATTGTTCAAACATAAACCTTAACTGAAAGCCAAAATGTGTTGATATACTTTTCTTGTTATAACAATTTGAGACACTTTTCCCCCCAAATCCATACATTGTTGAAGTTAAGTACAAAAATGAATATTTAGAAATCCTTGTATTAGATGTAAATTACTTTTGTATCTAACACTATCCTATATCCAAAAGACATATGCAGCATGGGCACTGAAATGCCATTATTTAATATGGTAGTTTTCAGGTAAGTAGCTGTAAGATTACAATCTCATAGTAGTCTGATTCAGCTGAGGATATCTGTGTGTATAAGCAAGTCTGGAAATATGGATATAAATTTCCATTGCCTAAGAATATCTGACTGCATATTTTTCTGTAAAATAAGAATATATACTAAAAAATATAACTCTTGTCCACATGAACCTCAAGGAATCAGACACAATCTATCATATTTTTCGGAGTATAAGATGGACTCCCCTCCCTAAAAGGGGAGAAAATTTGGGTGTGTCTTATACACTGAATGTAGCCCCGCCCAGCCTCTCAAACGGAGCTTTCAGAGGCTGAAAAAACAGCCTCTCAAACGGAGCTTTTCCAGTTTGTTTGCTAAGGGCACTAGCCAGATGGATGCTGGTAGGCAGAATTTTTTTTCTTATTTTCCTCCCAAAAAACTAAGGTGCATCTTATACACTGGTGCGTCTTATAGTCCGAAAAATACGGTATTTTGAAAATGCAACTAGAGCAGAGCCAGGATGTTTGCTTAACTAATTTTTTCAACTCTGGCCACAACCAATTCACCATATTTTGTTGAGGTGCAGGGAGAAAAACATTTTCATACCATAATGATTAATTTTAACTTGAGTTTCAACTACTGGCACTAAGTCAAGTAGCATTTTAAGCAACAGTGAAATTAAGAAATGTTTCTTACTTCCTAGGGAAGGGGGAACACAAATTTGTTTTAAAACTTGCTTCAAAACCCTATGACAAGTGCAACTGTGCTTAAAACAGCAGTATACACACATACATAGTGTATACCTGCCAGAAAATACACACTGAATGCAAACCTAAAACTAAAAAAGTATTTTTCCTTCGATGTTAGTTATTTATGTTGTAAGTAAAATGATTAATGCAATAAGAAATATATTCTACAGCTAAAAAGGAAATAATGTGAAGCATAAATATAAAAATTCCAAAGGCAGCTTATTTTAAAAGTTTTCAGTTGTGCTTATGAATATAACCCATTTTTTGAAGCTGTTCTCTCACTTTGTAAACACAAGTAATTTTCTAGAAATATACTGCGTGTTCTTCTTTTATAGAAAGATTGTCTGTCACATTTTAAGAGTGCAGCACTGTGCTGGCATAAATTTTAGTCATTTCAGAAAAGCAAACATGAAATGGTTACACAGTGCCAGTATCATCATTAAATTATAATTGAATGCATAATTCTGTTCATATAAGTCCAGCTGATAACATTAACCCTGAACACAGCCCATAATAATTAGAACACATTTGAGCCCCTTTTCAGTCTTTCCTATAATACAGCGAACAAAGCACACTGTGAAGGCACTAAAATTATTGTCCCTAAAGCCAAGAACTCTTGTAAAATGTTCTTAGTGTTCTCTGTGCACTGAAAGTTTAAATAAAAGTTAGCATTATAGGTATTTATTTGGAGTTAGTCTTAACTCAAGGCTATTTGACAATTGCTTTTCTACTTAGTAGTATGCACACACAACAGTAGTAAATACCAATTCTCATGCTCATGTTTGACCAAAGCCCTTACCAAAAACACAAATTCATGATACAGTCAACAAATGACTATATTATCAGAAGATAGCATTTTTTTTCCTGGCAACTAATAATACAGCCAATTTGCTATGCTGTATTTTTCCTTGGGAGATGGTAAACACCACCTTACAATTCATTAAGAAATATTTGTCACATGAAATTGAGCAATAAATGACCTATTGGGAGCATCCTTATCTTAATGTGAGAAACAGATCCCAAAATATTTATAATTCAGATTGTGATAAAGTGCCTATTTGTAATCAGTCAACTATTGCACTTATTGGACTAGGAAACCTTTTAAACTCTCCTGTTCCAAGGCAGTTAGCATTCAAATTATTGTATTATTTAATGTTAAGGTCCCAAGTATAAGGTGGCTATTAGAAAAACATTGTTGCAATAATCAATTCAAATTCTGGGTACTTTACTTTCTGAGTTTCTTATTCCCAGTCACAACGAAGTAATTATCATCCTGTTTTGACTTTACTGTGGAATCCTTTAACCTAATCTGTGTCCCTTTAGTTAGAACAGTTGTAGCTTTTCCTTTTAAAATGGGTTCCTTAGTGGTTGAATCCAGGTCTTTATCATTCTTCTGGGAGACTTTGACCTCTGCCTGACTTTTGACATTAGCTTTTACTGTCTTTTTCCTTGTCCCATTTATGGTCGATGTTTGAGGAAGACGCACAATAGATAATGGCATACGGTCAGAATTTGTTGTTGCATCAGCTGTTCCCTGTATTTTCACCCTGCTGTTTGGAACTGGTCTTTTCTTGGCTGAGGAATAATTATTAACAGATGAAAATGAATTTTTACTCTTTACATCTAGTGTAGATGTCTGCTCAGTTGTTTTATCATTTGTAAGAGAGGAATTAGAACTCAGCTGTTTGGGGCTAAGAGCAGTTTTCTGTTTGGTTTTCTTAGTTTCCAATTTCCCTCTGTGTGAGTAAAACTGTGTGGGTGATGTTTGACTACTATTTTGGGAAATTATTTTTGTAGCCATTGTAGAAGATGTTTGAGGGCAAGATGGCTTAGACCCATGTAAATTTCTGTTGATTGTCTTTGCTGATCTTGCTGAGGTTTTTGAAAGAGGCTTACATTTGACTACATTTTTGAGCCCAGCTGAACTATCGGGAGACTGATGTCCTTCTAGACAGCCTACCCTTGTAGCCGTATCAGGCAACCTGGAAAGTTTATTGTTTGAACAACCTAGAGAAGAATGTTGTGCAGTTGGAGACTTTTGGGAACATGGAAGCTTGGTAGATGATGCAGTACATTTCTGAAGAGATGCTGATGGTGTTAAAGCAGTTCTCCCCTGAGCCAAGGATGAGCACTTTACAGTTTGTCTATATTTTGAAACAGATGTAGGGTTATGAGAAGGTGGTGCTGGCTTTTTTGAAACCAGGTTTGATGCTTTGGAAAATGGCTGAACGTTATTTACTTTTAATTTGGGCTGGTTTCGTGTCAACTGGTCTGTACGTAAGGGATGCTTTGCTGCTTCTGAAGAAGAAAGAACTGTGGGTTGAGATGACTTACATCCTGCCTGTTTCTTATTACCCACACGAGGATTTTTTGAAACGGAAACCATAGTCGAGTGCTTTGAACTCTGTTTGTGATACGCATCAATGGCAGATATGGGATTCATGGGTGGAGGCTGTGGAGGTTTAGCAGATGAATCAGAAACCGTATCACCAGATGCACCTTTTTGAAATGACAAAATCTTTTGTTCCAACGTTGCAAACTGAAGCATTCGGCAAGGATCATATTTGAGAAGAAAACCTTGAAGAGTATCCCAGCCTCCACCAACACGTACCATTACATGTTTGCCATGTAACATCTAATAGAAGAGGAGATTAAAAAAATAGTTTGATTATAACTGATTTCACTTAAGCAACATAGGTATTGTAGGAAATATTAAAATGGCTTTAACATTCAGCTTTCCCATTTGCCACCAATCCCTAGAAAGCAATAGAAGTATTGTACACACACATACCCTAGAAAACAACTGCAGACCAAGAGATGCAGAGGAATACAAGCTGCCCAGTATTATGGCAGCAAAGAGACAGAATTATTGCTGAAGTATTCCCAAGCATCAGTAACATTGGGACATTTTCAGATAGGCAATGAAACCATGCAGATGATATCACTAAGATAAGCTAGTGGCGATTAAATTATGTTGTCATATCTTGAAAAGGAATAATTTCCCACCCAATTAAGATTGATACTTAAGTGACAGAGCAAAATCACTGAAAATGTATACTTACTCGAATGAACAGTATTTTGTCCCCCAATCTATAGCGTCCTTCAGACAAATATTCAATTGAAAATCTATGAGAGCAGCTACAAGGAGGATCTTCAGCAATATGCTTAACCTATATTGTACAAAGATTTTGTTATCTTCATATAATATATATTAAAAGCAACACTAAACATGAATTACAGTTTTTGGATCTGCCCCCAAGATGAAGTTCTGCGGCAGCAGAAATTTTTGTCTCCTGATGACAGACAGTTGGTTTCACCGTCAAAGCTGGCTCTTTGGCAGTATGCTCCCCGGTTATGAATGGGAGCTACTGGGAATGACTCAAGATGACTCTTTGATGACCATGGACCTACCTGAGAAGAGGGCCTAGAAGGTAACAATTCTACGTGGGGGTGGTCAGAGAGCTGAATCTCCATCATTTTTCTGTGCACTGTCTACTTTTTAAAAATGCCTGGATTTTAATTGCACATCTTGATATTTTTTTTTAAATATCTACTTTTAAATGTTAATCTACTGTTGAAAGCTGATTCAACTTAATCCCCTGCTAGATCTTAGTGGCTTTTTAATGTTCTTTTCACTGTTTTATTAGCTGCTGTCAAATTCTGTCTCTTCCGCATGGCTCTCTCCTGCGATAAGTCATGGTCTGACAACAAAATGGTTTCACCTTTCATGCTACTTCAGAGTTTATAAAGCCATAAACTAGTAATTGGTGGATTAGATGTAGTACCAATTTTGATTGGAATGAGATTTGTAGACAGTTGGGCTAGGTTCACATTTTATACAGAACATGGTTTGCCTGACTATGATTTGTAAGATAAATCAAAATTTGCTGTTTTTGTCCAAATGCTAAATTTTAATTACAGTTAATAAACCACAGTGACTTGGCTTGCATAATATGTTATTCCAAATAGCATGATTTAGTCATTCAAAATATCTGGAAAGTTTACATAGTTCACCACTGTGGTTCTTCAGGTTACAGATTCCAGAAAGATTTAGATTATAGTTTCGTAGGCAGAAATATGTATGCTACTTACTGCTTCATGTAATTCTCCATGCTGACAGCACGTTTTGTAGGAAACTATAGGGGCTACACTATCAGAGGACAGCAACAAAGTTTCTTCCAATTCAATTTCCTTCTCTAATTTTACTAATACTGGTGGTTCAACTCCATGTCTATAAAAAGAAAAATGTATAAAATACTATATTTAGAATTTTAACAAAATTCTTAGACAATAACCATAGGGTGAGAGTGGCTATTACACTGAGTACTTTGGGAATAAGGGTAGAACACAGGAATAAAACATCCTATTGTCCTATGGGTTACTGGCTTCTTCAGTAAAACCTGGTGCCCTGCTGTGGAACAGTGATAGTAGAGGTTCTTTCATTATCTAGCCCAATGGCAAAGGATGACTTCCTTTTCCACCTGTAGGTGGAAGATGCAAAATATCCTATGACACCTGGACTATTTTGCTAGGGAATATAGGCTTATACCTGAATGGGTGTGTTTTCATAACACTCTTAACTTAAATGAGGTTTATCAATTAACCCAATTTTCAGAACATGAATCCAAAACTGTAATCAAGCACCAGTTAAAATGCACTAGGTTAGATTGTAGTACCATGTGTCCTATGAAAACAGCCAATCTCGGCTGCGAAAACCCTAAGGACCTTTGGGGAGACTCACAAGGCATTCAAACCATCTACTTAGAGAAAGCAATGAATACATACCCTGATACAATGCGACCAATTTCCAGTAAGCAAAGGTACACTTGTCTTGGGTCTTTATGCAGCACTGTAAAAAAAAAAAAAATCAGTGAAACCTAGATAACTTACCTACATTCAGTGGAATGGATCAAAATTTGCAACACATGTAACTCATATGTAAACGTGTACATCTGCACCAGCAAGTTCTTTTCTAATCTACTCCCTGGTGTACTCTTGCTTGGCATCCAGATCTTTCTTTAGCTATCACTGATTTGTAAATCTACCAGTGCATTTATTTATTTATGTATTTATTTAAAGCATTTATATAACTCCATCTTCTAAACAACTCTGGGAGGCTCCCAATCAAAGATTGAAACAACATATAAGACTATAAAACTATAAAAGCAAACATTAAAACATAAAAAAAAAAAAAACCTAATGTCAAGTCAAACTTCTAATGTGCAATCATCCAATCTTATTCCAGTGCTTGAGGGAAAGGGCCAGGTATTCAAAGCTTTACGGAAGGCTAGAAGGATAGAGGCCTGCCAAACTTCAGGGGGCAAAATATTACATAGGGGAGGGGCTGCCATTGAAAAGGCATGTTTCCTAGCTTCCAATACTAACAACGACCCAATTTTGAGTCTGCATGGCATGAGGTTTGTGCTGGAGCCCTATTAGCACTCCCTTTGGGATTTGCTTGGCCAAACCATAAGACTAAACTCTAAGGGTTTTCCTTCCCTCTGTCCCTGGACAAACTGTCCACAAAGTTTAACTAAATATGCCTCTCTTAAGTTATGCCAAAGTGACCTGTGTCCTTTTCATGTCTATAGCAGAATCTCCCAGCAATGAGAAGGAACAGAATCTGAGACATCTCCTGAAAAGAAATTCCCACGACATTCTGAAACATAAGCCAACAGTTAGTTAAAGGCCTTGGTAACAAACCTCTGTTAAAGAAGACATCCAATGATAAGGGCCATTTTTTACAATTTCCTATTGGGGTTGGGAGGAATGCTGAAAGCAGAAATCATGGATATTGGCCTAGTGCAGTGATGCCGAACCTATGGCACGCGTGCCATAGGTGGCACGCGGAGCCATTTCTGAGGGCATGTGAGGGGCTGCCCTGTCAGCTGCAGTGCGCTTGCACGTGCTGGCCAACTGATTTTCGGCCATTTTTCACCCTCTGGAAGCTTCAGGAGGCTTCTCTGAAGCCTCCGGAGGGTGAAAAACAGCTCAATGGGCAAAACGGAAGTCCCGTTGGGCTGTTTTTCACCCTCTGGAGGGCGAAAAACATCCCAATGGAGGGGCGTGCACGCATGCACAGTGCAGTATGCGTGGGAGGGTTGTGTGTTGGCATGCGTGCACGCGCTAGCGCACGCACGCTGCCATTTTTGGCATGCAAGAAGAAAAAGGTTTGCCATCACTGGCCTAGTGGAATCAGGGCAATTGCCAGGGCCACCAGCTTACTGTAAGTAGCCTGGACAATTGAAGTTTTCCATGGAGGAAGAGGTAGGCTCTCCAATCTCCCTCCTTGACTGGACTTTTGGAAAGGCGGGTGGGAAACATAAATTCTTAGTATAAAATAAAATAAGTCCTTTCCCAAACTGTCACTTTCTGAGGCAGAGCAGAAAAGCAAATCCAAAATGTGTCCTGACTTTTCCATTGATCTGAAACCCTCAAGGAATTCCCAACCCTCACTGGGCAATACAAGCAGAGGAATGCTTTAGACCTTCAGTTTTAGTTATAAACATGGCATTATATGTATGGCATTATAATGGCTGGATCAATTACCAGATTTATCTAAGAAATAAACTGCATAAAATATGGGCATGGATGGTCACACTGAGAATCAGGTGTGAGTTCCCCCCCCCCCCCAGAAAAGTCAAGCTTTGTTTTCCTTTCACCAAAAAGGCAGGAGCAATTAGGCAAGTTTGGACAGTTCACTTTTGAAAGAAGAACTATCAATATTTGTATTTCTTTAAAATAAATCTGATTAATCAGAACTTAAACAGACTTCCTCCTTGAATATTCCACTCCTGATTACTGTGAGAGTTTGGACAACCTGTGTCATATTAATATGGTCTAGCCCCATGATGGCGAACCTATGGTACGTGTGCCATAAGTGGCACGCGGAGCCATATCCGAGGGCATGCGAGGCGTTGCCCTATGCCAGCTCCAGTATGCATGTGTGCACTGGCCAGCTGATTTTCGCCTTTCTAGAGGGCAGGGGGAGGCTGTTTTCAACAGGAGGCTTTCCTGAAGTCTGGGGAGGGCAAAAAACGGCCCAACAGGCCTACCAGGAGGCTTCAGTGAGACCTGCGCGCATATGTGGGGGGCGCAGTGGAGGGGTTGTGTGCACATGTGCAGGGGAAGGGCATTGCATTATGGGTGTGGGCATCCGTGCATGCGACTCCTCCGCGCCCCCGCTTTTGGCATGTGATGGCAAAAAGATTAGCCATCACTGGTCTAGCCCCTGTGATTAGACATATCTCGCCCAGCTCAACGTTTTGTACAAGTTGCTTATGTCAGGTTTACAACTGCAAATTGAGCTTAGCTTCTTTCTAAAAGTATAAAGATTCAATGGCACTTGTAACGATGAATGCAGTGAAACTCCTTTGAGACCCATATGCCCCCTACATGAATATTGTCTAGGCACAAACCCACTCTTTATTTCACCCCCACAAGCTTACAAAAGGCTCCTTGCAGATCTTTGCCAAGAACACACAAAGCATATATTCATGCCACAAAACCAGCTACTGTAATCAGTAACCACTTTCAAAGTATTCTGAATTATGTCCTTAAAACTGCAATATAATACAGGCTTGGTGAACCTACAGTCTGTTCCTTTATATAAAAAAATTAACTGAATGTAGATTAAAATATGCTGTGTAAGAAATATAAGAATTCTATCATTCTTGGATCACATTGTATCTTATAAACCCTGTTCCGATAATTACATTGAAAAACTATTTAGAAACTGAACATTGCCATACCTTTAACAATTCTGAATAATATTTTTAAAATTTAAACACCCACACCCACCATGCAAAGCAAATACATAAAGAATATTCTTCAAGAAGGATATACAATACCGAACAATTTAAGCAGTGATTTTATATAGGCCTAGGACTTACCGCTATGTCTATCTATTTTTAAAAGGGACAATTCTAAAAACCTAATTAGCAATACATCTTCAAGCTATTTTTCTTAATGAGCACTACAAGATTTTAGTCCATCTGGAAAAATTTGGTCTGGCAGCTGCTGGTTACAAGATCCAGCCTGAAACAACAAGAGGTAGGCAGTCCAATCGTTGACGTGCAAACCCAACAACAGATTTTGTTAGGATGAGTAGTAAACTGAGGGTAGCAGCACTAGACATAGTTAACAGTTTGCAGAGGCCAAAGGGTAGGGGTGGCTGGGCGGAGCTACATTCGGTGAATAAGACGCACCCAAGTTTTCACCCTCTTTTGGAAGGGGGGGAGAGAAAGTGCGTCTTCTACTCTAAAAAATACGGTAATAAAGGTAGAATCCAAGACTTGAAGCAAAAGATTAATTTCAACAGATTATTAACTATTAACATTAAATTCTTCATTCAATGGCTTTACCATAATAAAGCCATTAGCACATCAATATCTTCCAAAGATAACAGAATAATCTGATACAAATTCATGTTGCAAAAATCAGACAATCCCAACTTTTTTTTAAAAAGAAGCCTCTCAGTTCTATTGGAAAGATGTTGCAATTATTAAAATGGTCAAACCAAAATTTAAAACTCTTATAGTAACTTCTATTATCAGAAAGTCCCCCCCTCCAAAAAAATTGTTTTAATATTTCAGTCCAAGAAATATTTTGCCCTGTTTAGTGTTTGCATTACTACATGCTTTTAACAGAGTTCATTAAACATACAAATATATTTTTCTAATACAAAAGGATCTCATTTATACAAACATCTAGTCTTTTAAATTTAGAAGTGAATAATAGCCTATATAAGAAGTTAGTTTATTATAATTCAATAAAACAATGCAAAAAAAGCAAAAAAAGTTACCTAAGCCTTCGGATTCAAAAAGATAAGTCTCATCCACGCCAATGGACCTACACCAATTCAGAAAGTTGGCTGTGTTATCTCTGGCAAAGAAAGATCCTGAAGGAGCATCTTTTTTACAGGGGACTTTTCTCAAAGGGAAATTCTGGAAAGTAATGTAGAAATTTTAACAGGAAACATTCCAAAACATTCACAAAAGCTTTTTGAACCAGTAAGGAAAGTGGCAAGGGGGTTCTTTCTCCCCCCCCAAAAAAGAGATTACATTTAAAAATAAATTAATCTCAGCTGTATATAAATAAGCAATGAGGAAATTTGTTTAATACAGTATTGATGAGGACTCAGCTAAAAGACAAAAAAGGCCACACACCCAACTTTGCGGCATTCACCTTTAGTTGTCAGAAAAAAGTAGATGACCCATCTACTTAACTGAAAACATGACTTGAAAGACACTTCAAATATATATTACTGGCAAAAGATACAAGAAGGGCAATACCATGTATCACATGAATATCCAGAACAAACCCTCCAGGACATTTATATCCAAAATACTACTTCAGTATTTTAAAATTAGAACTAATGTGTCAGCAGCCTGAACATATGATTCACATTTTTCTAATGAATTTCAAGCCATGTACAATTTTCATCAGCAGACTTTCATTTTCCAAATTACTTTTCCTTTTTCACAGAACCTAATCTGAGGCACAATTTTCATGTATTCTGTACTACCTCAAGCCACTGTATGTATTATTCAAATGATATTTTATGTCTGTTTATAACTCAAAGTGCATCTAATTTGTGTAACATTTCCTCCAACCTTTCACTATAGCCATGGTATATATTCAACCATTAATTCAGCATCCTTTTATGATAGATAACCTGACGTCCCACCTTCAAATTCCTAAGTGCCAACATCTGTACAATACAAGCTCTAACACTTCCTATTTTCAGAGCTCCTGCATTGCACTTCATGCTTACCAGAAATCTTTCTCAATAAATATTATCCTAAAACATTTGACTGTTATATGTAGATTTCTCATGCTCTGAAGAACACAAAATGTATTAAGTAACATTAAGCTATCCCTGGGCAAAATTTATGTGGTTCATTAAGGTGGGAATATGTCCATTTTTACAACAGATTAATCCAAAGCAAACCTAACCACTCACTGTCTTACGAGAACTGAACCAGATCAGTATGTCCCAGAATTCTAAAAATGTGGGTGAAGGAGTTCTAATATTCTTGCTTTATTCCCTAGTTAGTTCACATGAGAAGTTGAAATACACGTGCTTATTGTAGTATGGAGTGAACACAATAGCATAAAGCAGAGGATGAATTCCAAGAATTGCTATCTGAATGCATTACTTGAACATAGGATAACATTAGAATTAAAGTAACTTTGGTAATAGGGTGAAATATTCAGCACCATACTTTTTTTTTATGCAAGAACATTATGGCTACCTCCACACATTTGGGGGAAAAAACTGTCTAGTAATAGGATTTTTATGTTTAACATTCTTAATTATCTTCATTTGTAGAAAAGCAATGTCCTATATTCATTTGAGAGAAAGACTAAATTCCCCCCCTTTTCAGTAATTTATATTTAAAATATGGTATGGGAATAATCTTAGATTTGCTAAGCATATATTAGTAGAGAATATTTTTGCTAATGTTCCTTTAAAACTTACATGTAGGATTGTTTCCTTTCAGGTAAATACAAACACATTTAATAGGATCTTGTTCACATGACTTTTCATTAATTTAAAGAAAAGTTAATTACTTTTTGTTTTTAAATGAACTTACTTTTAAATCATTTGAGTTACTTTTAACTATGCTTTGAATGACTCCAATCAAAATGCACAGCAGTACCCCGTTATCAAGTTCTTCCAATAAATGCTCTGCTTTAAGTTGAATACCTATAGAAGAGGCATGATTTTTATTAGTACAGAACAGATAAAACTCTAACTGATAACTCAGATATACTTAAGCATAGCTTCAACCTAAATCAACTGGAAAATATGGTTTGTTTGTTTATTATTAAATTTACATGCTGCCCATCTCGCTATTCAAAGCCTCTGTAACATCCCCTTTTATTGTGATTTATCTGCAGTGGGATTGTGGCAATGTCCAAACTGCTACTGTATGTCACAGATGTCACTCATATTTAGAGCACACAATCTTATTGTATTTTAAAGTAATTATTTCTATCTCAAGCTGTACGTTGGCCTGTAGTTTTAACTAGTCTAATTAGGAAAAATATTGAACCTCATACTAGTCAATGTTTCAAAAAGCACACATGTCCTTTAAAACTGTTTAGGGTAAAGCAGTATTATGTACTCTTAACAAATGACTAGACTTCTATAAAAAGAGAAACAGTAAGATTAGTGGTTTTAACTTCTAACAGCATGAACTCTAAATCTAGCTCTACCCCTATATCTTTTTCTATAGTAATTACATAGTTCTTCAAACAAACCCAATAAGCCAGATAACCAGATAGCCAGATCCTCTTGCATAGGAATCAAAGTTGCCTCATGTCGGACAGATATCCATTGGTCGTATAGTAAAACATCAGCCAGGCCAGGGCCATGCCTTGGAGTCAGTGGACTGCGTGGACTGATAGGTAAATCATCTCCAAACCACACCTAAGGTACATATCAACAAGACTGATTAAAATTTCAGCACTTTGCAACAACTGATCATATTTGCAATCCATTATCAATGTCTTTAAAAAATGGAAAGTTCATAACAATGTAATCATATATGTTGCCCAAACGATTCACTATTATTTTGGAGTACTGTAGCTCTATTAAAAACTGAATTTGACTTCTACAATCCATCTAGATTACTCTGCAAAATGCCAGTATTTAAAAAAAATCAAACGTTTTGATAAAACAAGCATAAAGTTCCATTAGAGTTATTAAACATTAAATCTATAGTCAGTTATGTTCTTCAGATACATATCAGAAAGTAGCAAAATATTTAATAGATATAGCTGTAATATTTCAGTTTGTTTACCTGAAGTGTATGTTGCATGTTAACTGGATGTTCCTAGGAATGGGAGGGAATAAAAGAGACTTTCAGCTAAAAATGTCAAATTGTATTTATTTTCCTTCATTTATTTGTAACATTGAAAAGACAGCCAACAGATCAACAAAAAGTAAACCAATAATCCAAAATTGGGACTTCATTTATTTCCAATATTGAATATAATTTTTTCAACTTTCATGCTCAGTATCCCCATAATCCTTATAACAACATTCCATGTTTTTATATATCAAAAGTAGATTAATGTCTTTAAACCATATTGACAAATATGAGTAAAAAAATCAAATGGTGCATTACAGTAGACAAGCCTAATTTATATATGTAATATCCTCTTCCATTTTATATTTCCAGCAAAATAACATTGCTAGATTTCTTAAAACCATCTCTGGAATGTTCAATGAACATGAAAACATCCTCCAGTAAAAAAAACATTTTAAAGATCTTTATCCATTATTTTATTAATATGAGATATTTCAGCTCTTTTCTTCATAGTTCTTGCAAATGACTAACATCCATATTAGCAATAACTTTCAGAGTTTAAAATTTTGATTGGTAATCAACTGATTAATACCAATACTTGCCTATGACTTTCTCCCAAAGTAATTGATCTACACTGGGAAGTGTAAAGATGGCATATGAATAATAATTGAAATTGAAGGAGTCATAAAACAGTTTTCAGTTGTTTTTCTTATCTGGATTGGTTGCCCTCTTTCACTAAGCACGCAGTTTCCAGAGGGATGCAGTAAGAGGAAAAGAGGCCACCTAGCCAGCCAGATCAGTTGAACCAACTCTGGCAACCAGTGGGGTGATAGCTGTCACAGAAAGATCATTCTCATATTTATTCCTACTCAGTTGCTTGAGTTCCATAAACAAACTGATGTCAAATTACATGCCCTGCTATACATTTGAAATTTAGATACGGAAAATCTAAGATTGTGCTTTCCATTGAAAATGATCAATTCTATCAATATAGTTAAAGTTAATTAAAATGTTAGCATAGGAATAATTCTATCAATATGAAATAACACCCAGTCCTTCCACATTAGTTTCCCATACATTTTAAACATTGTTTATATTTTTACATTTATCTGTTTTTAAAAAAATGAGATACATTGCCTCAAATGAAGAACATTTCTTCGACTATTGCCAAAGAATAGAAAGAATTCAAACCGCAATTGAAATCTGAATTGTTACAAATTTCCATAGAAACACTTAAAAGCATATGAGACTTTAATTAATTGAATAATTAATACTGTATGGAAAAAAATATCTACACTGCAAACAGCTGTATTGGAATGCAAATCCTAGAGTATGACAGTATTTAGAACAAAAACCTCCATGTAAATTTCATTTTAAACTAATCTTCATATCACTTATAGAAAAGAATTCACTTGCATACCGATATTGCTAATGTGGTAAATTTAAAGCTACATCAAAAATCTCAGTTTCTAGTCAGCTGAGAACACAGATCCAAAACAAATGCCACCATTTATTACTTGAACATAAGAAACTCACGTCGTCCTGATATTTCACTCCTTTATACTACACAAAAAAGGCAGAAAGTAGAACAAGTCTTTACTAACTAATGTATTCAGCTTCCCACAGCGAGTACCAGGGAATAAAGTTCATTTACATAAAAAGCCCTTTGTCTTAACAGGCCAAAGTAAGGGGCTTCACTGACATTTTAGAAGGAAAAAAATATGGTGGCAACAGCTAGCAAAAATACTGCTCTCATTAAATGATGGAACACTTGCACATTTGAACAAGGCCCTTAACAAGCCAACTGCCAAAGTAACAAAAAAGACTGCCCAATATGCAAGGCAGACTATCAGCTTGAACAAAGGAAAATATTCAAAAAAAGAACTATTAGAAGAATGTTCATTTTCAAGAATGCCACACAAAGCCTGCCTATTTTGGGGGAAAACTGCACACTTAAATGTCAGAAGATTTTTATATCAGCTCGCTTCATAATATTACATCTGTCTTTGGAATCAATTAAAATACAAGTATGAAGCTTACAAACTGATGGCTAGAATTTTGCTTCTCACATTACAGATTCAGTAACTGAATTTACATACCAAGTTAAGCTGTGGACTGACTGGTTTTTTATGGAATAAGCTACAATGTTTCAGGTCACAATTCAATAGGTCAAAACAGAAATCTCATTACAGCTCACTATAGGTAGTCCTCGACTTACGAACATAATTGAGCCCAATATTTCTGTTGCTAAGAGAGACTATTGTTAAGTGAGTTTTGTCCATTTTACAATCTTTTTTGCCACAGTTGTTAAGTGAATCACTGTAGCTGTTAAATTAGTACCATGGTCGTTAACTAAATCTGGCTTACCCATTGACTTTGCTTGTCAGAAGGTTGCAAAAGGTGATCACATGACCTTGGGACACTGCAATCATTATAAATATGAGTCAATTAACAAGTATTTGATGTTGCAATGCTCATAAATGGTCAGAAGTCACTTTTTTCAATGCTACTGTAACTTTGAATTGTCATTAAACAAACAGTTGTAAGTTGAGGACTACTTGCAATGTGGCTTGCCTTTTCTGGCTGAATTTCTAAACTATCTTTGGGCTTAACTTGATTGAATCTTATCAAATTGTGGTTTATTGAATAAGTCATAGTTGAACATTACTCTTTTGTACACAGCTTGTTTCAGTAATCATATTCTTTGCTTTTCAAATCAAGATTTGGAGGATTGGGAACAAATAAGGAGTGTGTATGTTCACCCTGGTTTTCTCTTTCCCCCCCTCCTTTGGCCTTTAAAGAAGACTTGCAAATCAGAGATTTATAGTTCAATAATCACAGGAAATTGTGGCTTAAGAAAACCAGGAAGTCTTCTATGGGAAAAAATAAGAAAAAAGATATACAAGTATTAAGTTTGTTCCTTTTTTCTCTCTTTCATAAAATGGTTGAATTAGGAATGCAATGTCTGAATAGAAAATACACACATTCACACATCATAACCATTTTGATTTATAAATCATGGCTTATAACATTACATGAGAAGCAGACTACACAGCTTGTTTAACCAATTCTAATTAAAACAAACCATGGGTTAAAATACATAAACCCAGTCATAATATAATCCTGCTGATATACTTGTGTGGAAATGCTACTGACTTCAATGGGCCAACTACAAAGCAAGCAGGAAGAGGAATGGGCTGCACGTGATA
>JANHFT010005059.1:53734-70832 GCA_032467955.1 Pseudoxenodon macrops
TTTCCCGTGTAGAATCAAAGGTGCCATTAGCACAACGTTTCGATAAAATCACATTTACCATCATCAGGTATATTTAAATACGTTTCGGTAAAATCACATTTACCATCATCAGGTATATTTAATCTGCTGTTCTATATATATATATGCAGATTTTATTTTATACACTCTCAGAAAACCTTTCTATTCTAAAACCTGATGTCACCTGCTCATTGCTTGCAAAACCCATCTATTCTTATCTTTTGGCTAAGTTGATGGGATGCTCTTATATGCTGACAGCTGCAAACAGAGAAGCGGTGACAGACAGACTAAAGGAAGTATTATGAGGAAGATGTAAAGATAAACAGCTGAGGGGAAGAGGCAGAGAGCAGAAATAATACAGACATTCAAAGAATGCAAAAGAGTCGCAAAAGAAAAACAGTTAACACTCCCTCCCATCTTCTCCATCATCAAGTTCCAGTTCATCCTTTCATCTATAAGTATATTTTCAAACACAACAAAGGAAAAGGAAAGGAAAAGAAAAGAAAACCTATACAAGAGTTTATGATATATATTTTGATTACATGACATATACTTTGATTAAATGTAAATGTTGCTGAATGATGGGGAAAGACATTTTGAATAGAACAGAATAACAGAGTTGGAAGGGACCTTGGAGGTGTTGGTTGAACCACAGAATTGATAGAAGAGAATTCTTGTGGCTCAAGGTTAAACTCAGGGTTAAACACCAATGGGGTCCTTCGTACTCTCTTGAGGTTGGTGGTTTTCCTTCAGACGTTTCATTGCCAAACTAGGTAACATTAACAAAATATTTCCAAGAAAACCACCAAGCTCAAAGAGCACCAAGAATCATAGAATGGTTGAACAGCTGAGGAGTCTGAATTCTTGAATGTTCAGTAATTAGACTGTAACCTTTTTTTTACATTGAACAAAGCACTGTCAACATTTATTATCTCCATATTGCCTGCACTGACTGATACTTGCTATCCAGGATTTCAGATAGGAACTTTTTAGTGAAGGACACAAGCTGGGATCTTTTTCTATACAGTATATGTGTTCTCCTATTGCATTAATAGTGTGATTTACCACTGAATTTCCTTATTTTCTTTAGTTATTTACTGTGTTATTATTCATTTTATAGCATTGACAAAAACTAACTGGGGGCATTTCTAAAAATATTCAATTGGTTAAAATGCTAGGGAACTTTATATATCCCACCTTTATTACTTTTTACAGATAACTCAAGGTGGCGAATATGTCTAACATACCTTCCTCCTATTTTCTTCACAACAACAATCCTGGGAGGTAGATTGGGCTGAGAGAGAGTGACTGGCCCAAGTCACCCAATCGGCTTTCATGGCTAAGGTGGGACTAGATCAGAGGTAGGTTCCTACTGGTTTGGACCGGTTCTATAGAGTAGGTAGTAAGCCGCTGGTGACAACACAGAACCGGTTCTGGTCCATGGAGGCTGCCCTCTTTTTGGGGGGAGGTCTGTATTTTTTCCGATTTTTGTTCTTCTGCGCATGCACAGAAGCCGAGTTTCCAGCACTGCGCATGCATCGGCATCTTGTTTTTGGCCTTTTTTGTGTAATTTTTTGCAATGCACATGCGCATGCATGTGAAGCATGTGCATGCCCATGTGGTGCGCCCACGCAGCGCGGGAGGAAGCGAACCAGCAGTGAGGTAAGTTAGAACCCATCCCTGGACTAGATTGACTGTCTCTTGCTTTCTAGCCTGGGGCCTTAACCACTAGACCAAACTGACTCTCTGTTAGCTTTCTTTCATTATAAATATACCATTGCTATTAATGTAAGTTCTGATTTACCAAATAAAGTAGGACCTTCAGAAAGAGAAAATCCATCTGCTGAAGATAGTTGGGGATGGTTGATTAAGTTCATCTCCGATGCCATAGAATCTTTAATGTAATATTTGCAAACAGCGGTGAAACCTAATAACAAATAATATTATTAGTAAAAATCATAAAATACTGATCAAAATTGAATGCTTATGGGGGGGGAAATCATTGTTATAGCAATTGTGACTGGAACCCTTAAAGCAATACTTAAAGCATATCTAGAAATATTAAATTTATCAGATGTTAATTTTACAAAACAAAGAATCCCACCCTGCTTGGAACTGCCTATATTCTTTGAGTCTGTCTTAATAATTCTTAGATCTTTGGTTAAGACTTGACAGCAAATAAAAGTAACCCTTACATTCTTCCATGTGGATCACCCCAGTATGTAATACTATAACGTGATTGATTTTAGGCTAAGAGACTTCCCATTTTTAAAATGGACACACTTGCCTAAACTCATACTGGAAAGCACTACTGTCAGATATTCATAAAGTCTTTCTCCATTAACAATCCATATGCCATTATCCATGAAGGCATTCTCAATTACTGCTATTGTGGGCAGTATTGAAAGATAGATGTTTTAGATTACGATAGCCCCAAAATTAGGAATTTGGTAGCACTTTTGCTGACACATTGTACTTAAAATTAATAACCTTTCAGGAGCTGTTGCTTCATCAGATGTTTAGTCAATATTGGTATAACATGCTTCAAACAGATTTATATTTTGATGGAAATATTCCACACTTTGAACAAACTTATCTATTCATTGCATTTATTAGCCTTCATCCATGGGTTACTGTATTTAAGGTGTCTCACAGTCCAACATCAACATATTGTAAAATACAAAATTACTGGAACTGTTGTGGTGGACATTAGAATGTCTGAACTGAGATATAATCTAATATACTGTTCACAGGTTCTGCTCTGGTAATATTTATGTAACATTTTCAGCATACTAATATGATATTAGTATTGTATTATTATATTCTATGTATTATAGAGAGCAGTTCAATCATATTTATACATTTTGATCTTGTGAGCTATCTTTATCTCATAGTAAAGAAACGGTAAACAATACATTAGCAAATATTCTGAAAATAATTCCAAGTAGTCATTATTTCCAAGGTATATATTTATTGATGATCACGTAAACTCTGTGAGTATTTACTTGAGAGCCTAATAAAACCAACATTTCTACATAAGCATAACATTTCACTACGGTAGATGTTAGTGCTGCCATATTCAAGCCGTTTTCAACCTTGCATATCTAGCTGTACAGTATATGAACTACAATTCCAAAGTTTTTGCAATCTTGGAAAAAATCTGGGAGATGTAAACCTCACAAATCTGAAGACACATGTTTTACAACATACCACTTTGGCCATTTATAGCTGTTTTATATTAAAATTATCAAATTAAAATTTACACTTGTATTATATTATACAGTTGTCTGTTAATACTGTTTACGTAAAAGAATCTAACCTTCTTTGCACAGCTATTTATCTCTATGCAAGCTTTTTATTACTTTCCTTGTATGAATCTTTATGGCTTTTGTCTAGGTAAGGTAAAAGGTAAAGGTTCCCCTCGCACATATGTGCTAGTCGTTCCTGACTCTAGGGGGGTGGTTCTCATCTCCGTTTCAGAGGCGAAGAGCCAGCGCTGTCCAAAGACGTCTCCATGATCATATGGCCGGCATGACTAAACGCCGAAGGTGCACGGAGCACTGTTATTTTCCCACCTAAGTGTTCCCTATTTTTCTACTTGCGTTTTTTCCATGCTTTTGAACTGCTAGGTTGGCAGAAGCTGGGACAAGTAATGGGAGCTCACTCCGTTACGCGGCACTAAAGATTCAAACCACCAAGCTGCCGACCTTTCTGATGAACAAGTTCAGCATATTAGCCACTGAGCCACTGCATCCCTTTTATTCTCTAGGAAGTAAGGCCAAATTTTTATTAGTTGAGCTTACATCCTGGTTTGTTTCACCATTATTAATCAAATTACTCTCACTTGGCTGGGTCCACAAATTACGCCAAACCAAAGTCAGATAAGCTACATGATGGCTTAATGTAATGTGTTAATTCAATTCATATATTTCAGTTTTGTTCACTGAAATTTATTGAAATGTCAGTCAATCAAATTCATTCATATTTTTATCTTTGGATAGAAATATTCATCAATTAAGCATTTGCATTTTAAAACATTAGATAAGGTTAAAAAATGACTACTGTACTTAAAGTGACCCACCGTCTTAGATGTACTAAGCATTGACAATCATTGGCTTCATTTGTGTTATGATCTTTTATTGCAGCCTCAATGTATGATGTTGTGCTTTTGCCTATATTTTTAATTTTATTTTAAAGTAAGATAAACCCATGAGAAACTAGTGAATAAAGAATGACACTCTTTTAGAGTATTTGTACATCCAATTCAATGTGTCCCTTTATCAACCAAAATAATAGCACTGCCAGGTGTCAGGGCTATGCGATCATTATCAGATCAATGCCGGCCCAGAGATTCTATGAAAAACATTTATACCAAGAAAGTAATGTAAAGACACGTTTCATATTTCCTCTTAAAAGAGAAATAAAAGCATAGAATGAACAGTAATGATGAGGTATTTAGTGACATTAATGTCAAATTCTCACAAGTATTTTTTTAAATATCGGAGGAAAGAAAAAGGATTATCAGAACCACTGAATTGGAAGTAGCTATTATAATAAAGAAAAATTAATTCCACCTTTGTCAATATAAATATAAAACAAATATCAAATTTCATCAGGACACTTGCTAAATTTAATGAAAAAATTATCATAAACCAATTTGAAAGTTTATGTAATTATTATTTAATAGTTCATCAATCATCAATATATTTTGACAATGGGAAAACAGTGCTTTGGCAGTTAATCCCCACAGATTAACGCACATTCTATTTTTTTAAAAAGGAGTTCTTTATCACACACTAAATAAATAATAATGCCCTGTTTTTCACTTTATTGCAAATTTTTGTAGTAATTCACATGTTAGTCAAAACTTCCAATAAGACGAAATGAATGAAATGCAGAAAACAACACACTAAAAATTATGAGTTATCCAAACTACAAGCATTAGTAAAAAGCAATTAATACCTGATATCTTGCTGTGTTCATAGAATCAACAATTTTGCTTTGAATTGAAACTCCTAATGATTTTCCAGCAGGAACATTTTTGTTTTGATTTTCACTTTCACAGGATTGCTCAGTGAAAACATGACCACTTTAGCTGACTTCTTCCCTCTTCATTGACTCATTTCTGCAGTAGACAAAGTTTACTCATTAACAGTACTTTCTTTCTATCTAAATAGGCTTGAAATACAGGAACTTTATAAAACTGGATACAGCACAGTTCCTGGGCAGGATATGTTGCTTATCCTGATTGGTTGAAGATTCTTATTGGGCAGTAACTAAAAAGTATGTTGACAAATGTCAACTTATGCTTCTTTTATTCAAAGAAGCCAACCAAAAGGTCTATGAGATCAAGGCCAAGTGGAATTCCACGTATTGAAAAAAGCAGAAAAATGCCAGAAATAGAGCAGCTACGTTTATGCCTATTTAACAACTATTTAATTGTAATCTAAATATTCTGAAAACAAGTTATTTATCATCACAGTGATAATCTGATCTGATCACCAATATGGATGCCATCCAGAAATGTCAATTAAAACTTCTACAATTCCCATCCACATAGCCACAGCTAAGAAATGTACACATTCATCTTGCATTGAGATTAAGAAAGATTTAGCATAATAAATGTTAGGTGAATGCTTATGTACATTTATTTATTCTTGCCGAACTCTTTAAACTATTTCTGTATGAAATGTGTAAAGTGTAGATCATTATCAGAATATTATTTGGCTGAATCAAACCAAACATGGATTATTCCAAAACATAATTGCCAATTAAATGCAAGGTCAACAGGACATGAACTAAATAGTACCCTTTTACTTCAGATCTCAAAAAACTGTTATTGAGAACAGATCTTAATAGATAGAGCTACTTACTAAAAAATCTATACAATTCATAATTTTATGAATGAAATCCACGAACTGACACATACACCCCCTCACACACCTGTTAGCATATGGGGAGACAAGAATTACAGGAAAGGGGGATATTTAGCTTGGTAACAGTAATGCCTGTTTCTTTCTGATATGTAAACTGATATGATGGAACAGAACTCAAAGAAATCAAAATTATATATCAAAATAACATTTTAAAATATATTTTGGCATCTATCATGCCTACCATTTTGAAACATCCTTCTATAATTTTAAATGTCTGTTTTTACACTTCGTTCTATTCTTTTTTCATATGAATGCAGTTAGTCGGTTAAGTATCAGATGAATTCCAAATGATAACATAGCATTATCTTTTAAAATAAATTGCTGTTCTATTTCAGATGGTGCCTACTATAAATTACTGATCCCATTAAGTTCTTTCATTCCTTAGTCATTACATCTGATATCAGCTGCTTCTCAGAGTTTCTATGAGTTTCTGATCTCTCAATGCTGTACACATAATCAAAATGTACATTTGCAAGACATTTTGTTTGCAATCTAATCTATAATTTATGAATTATTATTAGGAATTAAATATGATAGTGGTAGTATGTTGTATGTGTTAAAAAGTGAAAGGAAATATGCAGAATGCTGGCTTGTTTTCAAGGATAAAACCGTTTATGACTTTCAAAAATAAGTGTAACATAAAATCTCTTTTAAACATTTACTGTATATGCTTATTTTATCCATTTAATCATTGACTTAACTATTGCTCCATCTCTTCAGTACTTAGGCCTTTAAAGTCAACAGATAATAATGTGAAATAAATAAAACCTTTGTCACCCACTGCTACAAGAGATTTTACGTAACTCCCCTAAAAATAAGAAACCTTTGTACAGCCTGCCAGTAATACACATTGTATCACAAAACAGGTAATCAAATTTGATTTGAAAAAACTGTGCTATTTTAAAAAATTGGCTAGATATTCAAGCCTCTTATGAAGGGAGTTGTTTAAGTCTGCCTTTTATCATTATTATTATTGTTGTCTATCATTCTTCTACTGTTCATTTACAGTTTTAATAGTTGTGTGATGTTATCTTTGTTTCTTTCTGTGCTGCTTAATTAATTTCAATACTATTCAAATTGTCTATTGATCTGGTGTATTCTAATATTTTCTCTGTAGTATTCTAGTTCAGTACCTTTATTTTATTATTTATTCATTTTCTATACCTGTTTCTTCAAAGTCATTTCTTCGAGTATTCTCACCAAGCAATTCCCCCCGAGGATGCAATGGTGTTTGCTAGTTTCTGGCTTGATGTTGTTACACTAACAATTACTTTAAAAAAAAACATTTTTACATCACTCTATAAGGAGACTCAAGACATGTTATGAAAGTGACCTAGAAACAAGGAACTTCAAACCTTTGGTTCTAGTATGAGAGCAGAATGATCCTCCTATCACTGCATTTAATTTATAATGAAACCAAACTGAACAGTGGTTTTAGTGATTGGGGTTACAATGGGATTTCCAGTGCTGCATATTTATTTATTTAAAAGCATTTATATATTGTAGCTGTTCATTTTAAAACAAATTCTTGATGGCTTACAACCCATAAAACAATATATACAATCATAAAACCAACCATATGACAAAAACAGAAAAACCATATGGCATATAGTCCGCTTCATTGGCCACTTCCTCTTGGAAATATTAAGAAGACATGGATGTCTTAAGTATCTTAACTCTCCCTGTCAGGAAGATCAAGAGATTGAGCCTGTTGTACATTGGCAGGGATTCTAGGGCCATACCTCCCTGGAACACTGCGTTATGAAGGACAGGACACAAGACCCTTTAGTCAAGGTTTATCTGTATGAAGGCCCTTATGAAGAAAAGAACATTCTGATGCATAGAGAAAGACTGTGATAGAACAGGAAATATATGAATCTTTGCTTCAGAAGGAATTGTTTTGTTTACACAGAACAATATTGGTCTCATTTGCTCTGAATGAAGGTGACTTGACTGGTATTTGTTTCACGTTTAATTCAATCATAGATTAATAAATTTGTTTCATGTAATTCAATCTTAGATTAATAAAAAAAATTTTTTGTATCTTTATGCTTCTTAAACCATAGTGTGCTGTCAGCACTTGTGGTGGCTTTTAAACTGTGAATTTAACTCAGGTGATTATTTGCAGTCCCCATTATATTGATATTCTTAATAATTGGTACATTTGTATTCATATTATTGAGAGTACTGGGTTGCAGGATTCAATAGGATCCTGGGGCATGTATATTTACCTTCGTTTGTGAGAGTACTGTTTTACTTGGAATAAAGTGAGTGCTGGAGTTATTTGTAACATATTTAACAGTCAATTAAATTGAGATTTCAGTCCTATTAACTGTGTTAGTGAGGAATTAAGAGTGGAGGCTAGTGAGGGGATATTCAAAATATATCTAGCCATGTTTCTTTCAGCATTTTAAAACCCCTTTTCATTTTCTTCACATACATTCTTTATTTCCTCCTCAGAGATCAGAAATTTTACCAGATAATATTTCATTCATGGATTGTTACAGACAATTTAACTGTCAGCATAGATCCTATATTTCAATACATATTTATATCTTTGTAACAGTATTCATTCTTGAATAATATTTCTACAGTAAATAACCTGTATGTTCACATTGCAACTCAACTGATTATTGCTTTGGCTTATCTCCATTATTTCTTCTCCAAAAGTCTGGAATAAGAAAGAACAAGCTTTGATTCTCTTATATTTGACATCCTTTCAGATATTTAAGAGTGGTATTGTGATCACTTATTAATATAACAATCACTTTCACTTCATTTTTCATAGGGTTATTTCTAGTCCCCTGATCATTTTCATTGCCTTGTATTAAGTGCAGAATACTTGCAATTGAACTTTTAAAGTGGAATTATTATTTCTTACCATTTGGAAATTGGCTTTATGTTGATGCAGTTTAAAACTGGACTTGATTTTTTTTGGCAATTATATCACAGTGTTGGCTCATACTCAGAATGCAAAAAACCATTATCGACAATTTCTGATTTTTTCCAAAGTGTTCAATTTCTATTATTTGTAGGGCTATCATCTGGTTTATAAACTCTTGATTGAAGTTGATTTTAGAAGGCCATCATTATAGATTACTTTTGAAGAAAATAAGAGGCTATCCTATCATGGGAACTTTATAAAGATAACCCAGAAAACATGAGGAAAATTTGGGATGTTGCCTCTAAAGAATGTCCGATTGACTCAGATGACTAAATTCACAATAGTTTTCTTTGCAGAATTATGGCAGTAGTTCTGGAATATTTTTGGCTTCCCAATTTAATCTATAGCACTGGATTTCCTGATAATTTTCCATCCCAAATCCAACCCTGTTTAGCCTTTTGGAACAGAATCAAGATCACCTCAGTTCTGCAAAATGCTGTGAATCTATTATAGTTAGGACTTAGCACATTCTCATTATGCATGGTTTGCTTTAATTGATTAAAAAAACAATAGGACATAAAGAAGCACCTTCTGATTTTCACATTGTAGAGGATGTTCATTAATGCTACTTTTCACTATTTAGTATGATAGACGAGTCCCTCTTCACCTACCAGTGCTAAAGAAACAGATAGACCTCACTGATGAAACATTGCTACATAATGTAAAGCTGTACATTTGTACCCAGAGATTATTGCCATTACATTCAATAGCATTTCTACATGAGGGAAAATAGGATGGCAGGTTTACTGTATGATCAGTGTATGAGCAATTCGAAAAATGAGCAAGCTGTATCACTCACAATGAAACTTTATTAAAGGCTATATAACAATAAAACTAAGATTGCCATCATTTATTGTGCCGTGATAAGAAGTGTGAGTACTTTAAAATATTTGGCTATACAGTGCATCCATTCTGGCATTTATTAAGAGACCTGTCATAAAGTAATTTGCAGTCCAAGAGATTACTGAAAAACTCCTTGAGGCACTACCTTAACACGGTTGTGGGTTTGTGTCTTCTGAGAAAAATAAGAGCTAGATCATTTCAAAATGGAAAATAAGATCAGCAAACTAAAATCAGATGCCAGAAAATTAGAGCAGATTAAAGAAAAGAAGCTGGAGGAGAAGAAGAAAACCAAGGAATACCTTGAAGAGAAATATTATCTGGAAACAATAAAGATTAAGGAAGCACTGGAAATAATGAAAGAGCAAATAACAGCTATAGACATACAAAGTCAGAATTGAGAAGATAGCTAGATAAATAGCTATTTCTTGCAGATTTTCCAATACACCATTATTGCTGCTTAGTCCTGCTATTGCTTGCAGTCAATCTGTGGGATCTTCTTACAGCAGCTAACCAGGTAATCCATTGTTCCTTCAGCTTCTTTGTAGGGAAGGCATTTGCTATCTAATGCCCTCCCTGCAAAGAAGCTGTAGAAACAGTGGATTATCTAGTTAGCTGCTGTAAGAAGATAGCACAGACTGATTACAAGCAATAACATGACAAAATAGCAACAATGGTGCATTGAAAGATCTGCAAAAGTATCTGCAAGCAAGAATTGGTGGGACATTAAAACAGAGAAAGTTATAGAAAATGAAAAATCTAAAGTGATCTGGGATTTTAAATTCAAAAATACAAACACCTGTCACATTATACCCCAGACTTAACAATTGTCAATAAACAAGACAAAAAGAAAGTCTGGATAGTGGACGTGGCAGACAACCGAATAGAAGAGAAAGAACTGGAGAAGATACAAATAAATAGAAATAGAACAACTCTGGCAAAAGAAAGCAAAAGTAATACCAATAATAATAGGTACTTTGTTTATAATCCCAAAATAACTTAAGCACCACTTGAACCACCATTGATATTGACAAACTTAGCCTCAGTCAATTGTAAAAGGCATCTTATATCCTGATGATACCTTTAACACCATCTGATTTCCACATCTCCCTATCCAAATCCTTGGGAAGGACTCAGTAGGTGGATAAAAATGACAAATCCAGTTGACTGTATGATGAACTATAATATTCAGAACCAAGCTTTGGGTATCACTGTTATTTCATAAGGATAATTATGAGATTTATGCAGAATCCAGCTTTTCTTGGAAGTAAAAACAATTTTGCGACTAGCAGTTTGTAGCAGTTTATGTGTTTTTTTTAATAATAATAATCGTTCCTTTTTTTAAAAAACACAAAAGCATTTGAAACCTCGCAGGTATCTAGCCAAAAATTCCTAATATGTTCTCTAGCTCCAGATAGGAGATGCAGGACTTAGAATGATATGTGATTGAGTGTCCCTACTGGATTTTATTTCTACTTCTCATTCAAACTTATGGACACTTGTAATCTATTCCTATTATCAGTTACTTCTCAGCTTTACAAAGATTGAAGTCAAGGTGAGCCTAGGTTATTTTGAAGATCAGGTTGAAAAAAACATTGACATGCATTATATTTGAAAAAGTAGAGTGCAAACACAATCTATTCTTTAGTGGGACATAAAGTGGAGAGGAAATTTATTGGGGTTGGGCAATAGTATGGGAGTATTTTAAGTTTCCATTCACTCAGGAGAAACATTTGATAAGAGGGATTTGTTGTTATTTTGTGTTTATTCAAAACAATTGTGTCAGTTTTGTCCTATTCCAGTTTAATCTGTGGAAGGGATATTACTTTCCACTGCAGCTAAGGGCAGCAAGCTATTTTGGAGATGCAATGTTCAGCTATATAGCATAGCGTTGTCTGCTACAGATTTCAGTCCTTCACATTTGCCATTATAAATTATGGCTTTGTATTTTTTTTATGGCAGGGCTGATCATCAAAAGCAGGATATTGTCATTAATATTATTCATATCATTAATTCTCTAGTTCTTTTTACACTTACGGTAGTTCTTATATATTATCTCTGCTGTCAGAGATATTCCAGTGCTAGTTTGAGAAGTCAATTATTAATAGATAGAGGAAAGTATCTCAGTTTACCTCAGTCCTTTTGTTGTTGTTTTTTGTTAGACTCTTAGCACATTTGTAGACAGCAGGGGAGGAGGGAGAGAGATCTGTATCTTAGGAATGGGGCACAAAATCAGCCTATTTCTGAAGAATATGCGAGACTGGTATCATTAGCTTAATTAGGATTTTGCCACAGGGAATGGACTATAAATCTGAAATTTATAGCAGTATCTGAAATTAACAAATAATCTAATCTTAACATTTCTCAAGAAACAAATTCTGATATGTTCCAGAAATGATATAGTACATATTTCAGAGTTTGGTTTGTTTGTACACCTGCTATCTGTTTCAATCTTATATCCAGTTGTGAATTCTGTATTTGCATTGTTGCTTTTTCTTGTTCCTAATTTGAGACAATAAATATTCATAGGGCATGGTATTTTCTTCTCTTAATGCAGTCAACTATCAACTATAACTGAATCTTGAATTGTACATTTCTGACCTATTTGTTTCCAAATTCTTAATGCTTTAACCCCTATCCTCAACCTACTACGCTTAAGTCTTTCAAATTAATTTAATTGAACTCACAACCTTGACAACATTCCTTGTCCTTCAAATACACACTTCAGTGTCAGCTTGTTTTTAAACTTTCATCATGGAAGATAACTATTGTTTCTTATTGATTACTAGTTTTATATTGGCATAATCCACTTGTTTCTTCTATTTTGTCTCTAACTTCTCATGGCAATGGTGACGATGCATTTGGGAAACAGCAATCCTATTCCAAATATTTAGAATGAGGCCATTTTGAATTAAAATATGCTATTTGATAAGACAGATGTTCCATTTGATGAGAATAAATAGAAAAATGGCAAATGAAGCTTCATTTTAAAATTATTAAAAGTATTAGAAAAGAAGTACATTCCTAATGATGAAAAAAATCACTTGGAACATTTGAGTTTAGAAAAAAGATAACAGAGGAACATTACAGACAGTTTATTAATTTATGTAGGATATTGAAAGAGAGAATAGGGGAAAGTTATCTCTCTCACTGAAAATACTAGAACCTGTGATTTTTCTATGAAACTGAAAGATGGAAGATTTCAGAAAAATAAAATAAAGACTTCTTCACACAGTAGTACTCATTATTATACTACATAGTGATGCAATGCTACTTTAATAAGTTATCCACTATCTCAAAAAGTTTAAAATAATATCCCAAAGCTAATTGTGGGGTTTTTTTCCTGCTGCATATGATAAGGCTTGGTTATTATAAGGAAATATGTTCTACTTTTTATTAGAACATTTTTGAGAGTTTAAATGACTCAGTACATGATATTTAACATTTTTTATTTTCTAATTATGATTGAAAACATACTTGAAAACCCTACTTTTTCACTACCTATCCAAGATTTTTCTTGAAGAGAATGCACTTACGGTAATTACCATTTATTTTCAAACTGGAAATTACATAGCTTCTGATATATTTAAGTATTTGGTGGAAAACATCTCACAGTAAAAACACTTTTAATATAATAAAAGTAGTTCCAGACAAGTTTTGTTATCATCCGTAGGGCATTTCATTCCTTTCTGAGGAAAATGAACTCTAATGCCTTCAGTATCAAAGACCCCTCCAAAAATTAGTGGTATCCCCAAAGTATGGAAGAATATATAATCAGCAGGTTATATCTCTATTGTCATGTTTTCCTATACCTTAAATATTGTTAAAACAGAACAGTTGAACAACAGGGCTCTCAATAAAATACACAATGCAGCAGAATATCTTCACTTGCAATTTTACTGATAGTGATAGCAGGAAAACAAAATAATCAGGTTAGAAGTCATGCAACATGCTTCCTGGATATTTCTCACAGATTATGAGGAAAATTCTAAAACACCAAGTATTTCAGGTGTATTGCATGTAAATCCATTATAAGAGCTATAACAATCAGCACATTATTTTTTAAACAATAAACTCCTGCAAATACATTGACTGCTTACATAATGTCAAGTGAATGAGAAAATGATATGTATAAATCTTTTGAGAGAAAAGCAAAGGACACAAGAACACATTTGCTGTTTATATGAAGGGATAATTTAAAACAACTGTTCTTTGAGGTTCCTGCTATTCAGGTCTTTAGTTTGCTAGAAAATATATAAGAAATGTATAAATATGTAATTCAGAAACAAAAAACACGATAAATTCCCAAACTGGTTGTTCCTCTCCCATGACTGAATTGCCAGTTATTACAGGTAGATCTTGATTAGTGCTGTGAAATGATTGCATTATTTGAATTCAAATAATATTGTATTATTTGATAATATAATAATAATAAAGCAATAATTTTATGGAAAATATGATAACTGGTTCCAGCTCCATGGAAACAGAATGAAAAATGTTTAACATAATGTTTCATATATATGTTGCTAAAAGAGTACAGTAATGGATAAAAAGATTATACTTATAATTTAAATTTAAGGTTAACAAAAGTCATATAGGGTGGTTATTGAAAGCAAAATAAAAACTCATTCTACTGCAGATTCAGGTATTCTAACATCTTTTCCTATTTTAATATTGCTATGACCACCTGCATGTTATTTAAACTGGGAAGGCAACATGAGCAGAAAAACTTTTTTTTTTTGCTCCAATCCAAGTCTCTTCTTTTTTAAACTTGTGCTGTTTTCCTGTGATAGGATCTTCCTTTGCTCCAGATTAGCAACATCTAAGATTCAAACCACAACTGTGCATGCAGTAGCCTCAATTGTACATGCATAAGCCTCACATTAATTGAATTTTGGTTTGCATTACATACAGCCTGATATCAATTTACAGTCCATGCTAAATTGAATATTGCATTATTCGAATTTGCACAAATTACAACCTCTCTGTATTTATCCTGATTTGGCAGCTACTTAAATATCTTTTATCTAACATTTTTGTCCATGTTGCCTTCCCAGTTCACGAAGTACAGCATAAAATGACATGCTTTAAACCTCATTATATATTTCAGGTGGATTTGGTATGGAAAAGATATGGAACAGTGTAGGAACACAATTTTATTTGGGGGGAGTGTGAAACTTTGGCCCATTTGACCTTTGAGATGAGATCTGGGGGATACATGCAGACAATGGATGTAACCAGGACAAAAAGTAAATGATTTAATTTACCATAAATTAATACTAATTTAATATGTTTTAATTATGATCCAATTTGATTACACTAAAAAATTTAATTTAGTGACAACTTTTGCCTGGCTCAAAGGGCTGCATTCAGGATCTTGAAGCAACCCAAGGTTTTAGGTTTGCCTCAATGACTTCAACATAATTGAATGATTAATTATGCCAAGTAGTTGGTCTTCATTTATAGTTGTGCCTCATTTATTTTTTGTATATAATTTAGTTTAATTTAGTTTAATGTGATAGTCAGGTGAGATAATGGATAAATATTTTAATAATAAACTTATAGATCTAAGATTGTGGACCAATGGCAAATATATTTTTACAGTATAACAGGCATATATTTTTGGAGATGATCCAAAAATATGTATCTCATTGGAACTGATAACATAAAGAGTTAATAAATGCCCCCCCCAAAAAAACCCATACAGCAGGCTTTTTAAAGCTGCATCTAAACAACTACTGCTGGTATTCCTCATTTAATGACCACTTGTTCAGCAAGTGTATGACAGCACTGAAAGAGTTATTGTTATGACTGGATCTTGTACTTATGGCCATTGCAGCATCTCTATGGTTACATAATTGCAATTTGCAACCTTCCCTGCTGGCATCCCACCAGCAAAGTCAATGGGGAAGCTGGCAGGAACTTGGAAGTTGTAATCATGTGATGTCCTCACTTAATGACCTTCGTGGTCTTCATTTAACAACAGCAGCTGGGACTGCTAGAATTGCAGCAGCAATGTGGTCACATGATTTTTCAATTATATGTCACTTAATAACAGTTTCCAGTCCCATTAACAATTTGCATTGTTAAAGGAGGATCACTATCTGTACAGTATAATTTCAAGTTAAACACAGTGGATCTTCCATTGTATATTACTATGGAAATGAACTGAGTAGAAAATTCTGCTTATGAGATTTTTACATGGTTATAATGTTTGAGTCGTGACTACGATTGCATTACTGAACAGTGGTGTATTACAAATGTCATTAGTAGCAAAGCTCCCCGTGTTAAAAGACCATGGCTCTGCAAACCCAAGGTCTGATCATAGACACTACACACATCAGATGTATTTTTATTAATCCATTTCCTGTAACACAAGCTGAAAATGACTATGTCTTACAGCCAATCATTTGACAGGATTAGCCACAATAATATAATAAATTCAGATAGAGCTTGCTTTTATACACTGATGGTAATGGTCACACAAACAATGAACACATTTACAATGAATCTTGAAAGTTTCCATTTTCATACTGATAAACAGTCTGTTCTTCGACATTGTGCCTCACTCCCTTTTCCTTCTGCAATTCTTTCCTTGGTGCTTCGTCATGCTGAACAGTAGCGCCATATGTTTTCTTTGTGTTAACAAAAGTATCATTGTTCAGTTCAGTCTCTTCAGCCAGTTCATCTTGTTCAAGAATTCCACATTTCTCTTCATTCAGATTTTCTGGATCAGCCCATTCCTGCTTCTCACCAGAAGCAAAGATAGCATAAAATACCACTCCACTATAGTGGACTAACGCAGCTATCAGGAAGACATTTTGCCATTCTTCACGAGTCTAAAGAAATGACATTGGACATATTTCATGTATATTAAATTTGTATTCCATTTTTCTACCCAAAATAACATTTTAAAAAATTAAATTTAAAATATGTAAAGAAAACAACAAAGCTGTAGTTTAAATATTAAAATCCAGGAACTAAAAACTTATCAAATAATATAATAAATAACATCACCTTAAAATAAATTGATTTTATCAGCAAGATCTCTTTGGAGCTAAATAAAACTACCGTATTTTTCTGAGTATAAGATGCACTCCCCCCACCCCCCGTAAAATTGGCTGAAAATTGGGTGCGTCTTATACTCTGAATGTAGCTTTTTCGAAGCTTTTTCTCAGACCTAGCGAGGAGCGAGGGAGTGAAGCAATCTTTGCAGGCATTTTCAGTGCTACTCCCTCCGAAGAAGCTTTTTTCCCCAGCCCTAACCAGGGGATAAAATAATGTGCTGAAGCTGACCAGACTAAGGACAAAAACCAGATGAATACCTGGTAGGCAGATTTCCCCCCTATTTTCCTCCCCA
>JANHFT010005062.1:25202-38946 GCA_032467955.1 Pseudoxenodon macrops
GGCCAAAGTATTTAAGTTTCATCTTCAGGATCTGGCCTTCTAAAGAGCAGTCAGGGTTGATCTCCTCTAGGACTGACGGGTTTGATCGTCTTGCAGTCCAAGGGACTCCCAGGAGTCTTATCCAGCACCATAGTTCATGATGGGAAGAAAAACTTTGCAAAACAGCCATCCTTGTTGGCTGATGATGTCTGTTAACATAACATCCTTGTGAAGTGGGTTGTTTCACTCTGGAGGTACACCTAGACCCTTTAGTTATATTTCTGTTTAGTATACATTTGATAAAGAGCCAAAATGGATTGGTGGCTAAGGTGTTGGACTACACAGTCCCAGACATAGAAACTCATGGGTGACTTTGAATCAATCCCATTATCTCATTCCAACTTATCTCACAGAGTTGTTATTGTGGAGATGTAAAGAAAGGAAAACCTCTCTTCTGTGTAAAGCACAAATTTGCACTCTATATATTGTTTTCTGTGGATTGTGGAGTTCTCTGCATTAGGCAATATTTTTGTTATCTGTCAAGAGAGGTGTAGTTTGTACAGTTTAGAGATAACATGAGATATTTTTGCACTGGAAGGAAAAAAATCAAACATCTACTTCTTCCCAATGGCAAATCAACAATAATCAAGTAGTTAGTGTTTTAATGCCCTTTAATAGTGCTTAGAAACATTGGCAGTTGCCGCCAACTTCTCTCTGTGTGCTGACTAAGAAAGACACAAAGCAAAGTTTGGTACATTGGGTGTGTTATTGGTAATTTCTTACTAAAAATTGTATTTCAAGTAATCAATATTCTATGTCTTTTTCTTCTTTTTATAATCCATAAAGGGGGGTGCCTTTAATAAATAAAAGTATTCACATAATTACTTTGCAAATATTTTTTAAAGCCACATTTTGGATCTAAAGGAAGTTCTATTGGAAGAATTTTTCGTTGGATCTCTCCGTAGAACATAATTTTGGGGAGGAATGTTCCTTTTCTACAGAAGAGACATGGCAGCTCCTTAATGCCACGGAGCTTTGAGATTTTGTGTTTTGTGTTGTTGTTATTACACTATTGCTCAGTTCCAACAGTGTTGGCCCACACTTCTGTGAACCTTTCAAGAAGGCTACACCAAATGGACTACGTTAATTATTATTTTATTTATACAAAATGATTGTTGAGGAAAGTTTAACAACTCAAGAGTTTCTTAGGATCTCATAAGCAAACTCCTGGATTCTACTCAGTCCTATTGGTGAATGTTCCTCTGAAGAATGAGTAAAATGTAAAAAAATAGTTGCGAGAGGAAAACTCCGCACTTCTTTAGCCACCTAGATAAAAGCAGGCAACATGGCTGAGCAACTGAAGGATGAAGTAAGAAAGTCATCCTTGAGGGGTCCTTGGTGCTCTCTGACCTTGGTTGTTTTCTTGCAGACATTTCAATATCCAAACTAGGTAATACCATCAGTGTTAGACTGAAGAGGAAACAAGCAAACTCAGAGAATACCCTTCATTTCAAACCTGAGCTACAAATAATCTCCTTTAAACTTGCAACACTCAACAGTGTCCAGTCCAGCAGCATATATATAACATACATTGAATTTCTTCCCACTGGAAAAAGTTTGCAGAACCTTCCTTAATGTCCCTGATGGCATATAAGAAACAGTGCACATGCTGAAATAAACTTTACAAAACTTAGCCTGTTCCCTTTCTTTGCTTGGAAGCCCATCCCTGCCTTGTCTTGCCTGCCTATTTTTTTAAGGGAATGTTACTTTCTTTCCTTGTCTTTTTAGTATCTATCATATATATGTATGTGCATATGATGATTATAAAGATGCATGATTTATTGTTGTTTCTGTCTCTCTCTCTCTCTTTCTTTCTTTCTCTCTCTCTCTCTCTCTCTCTTTGCCTTCTCATGTTTGCAATTTCTCTAATAGAATGCTTTTGAAATCTGGGCAGGTGTGGGGAGGGCAGGTGAGGGAGGGAGGACTTGAACCAATAACTCTCTCTCTTCACCAATTCCTTGTTGTAGACTATTGGGGAGAGTCTTATTACAGTGACCTCATCGACTTGCATCTGGGTGGTATGTATGGCAGACCCTCCTCTCTTCTGGCACTAACCTTGCTGACACCCTCTCCTGCTCCAGTTCCCCTGCACTGACTTCTCGCCACCCCAGCTCACAAGCAATGAGATGGAACCACCCAATGGATTGACGAGGGCACAACCCCTTTTCCAGCTCAAAGGAAAGACTTCATCCTCTAGAGCAGTCCTTTTCATTGGCAGGTTTTTGTTTCAGAGCTCAGTTTGGCTGGAAAGCACCAGACCGAGAAAGCAAATGATACTTGCCAGTTGATACCTACCTTTTGTAACATGTGGAATTTGTCTTGTCCGGACGTACAGTACATGGTTTCTCCTTTTTTTATTATTATTGTTTTCAAAATACGAGCCACCAAAATGTTGTTTTGGAGTCAAGCAGCCTTTAAATTTAATAAATAAATAAATAAATGAGCAAACCTTCAAGCTTGTTGCAGTAAAAAAAAAAAAAAAGGAGGGATGGAAATAGGTTAAGAGGAAGCTCCTTGTGATCCTCTAGAGTGATGTTTCTCAAAGTTAAACCACTTTAAGATCTTTGAACTTCAACTGCCAGGATTCCCAGGCCAGCAGTTGCTATGCTTTCACTTCCTCCTTTAGAACCTTGGTCATCATTGCCAAGAATAGTGGCAATAATGTAAGATGTAGTTCAGCATGAACCGATGGCCACAGGTTGCTCGGTCTTGCATTAGAGATGGTAACAACATACAGAAGAGGCCTCAAAATAGCAGAGAAGATGTGAAAATGCAGACTGCTTTGAATATTAAAACAGGTTGTTTTTTTCAGATGGCCCTAGTTCAACTTTTTTCAAAGTGAAATCAGACTTGGCTTTCACATCAACTGTCCCTCCCTGAAGAAGAATCTCACTGCTCAAAATGACCTGTCAGGAAATTGGTCGTTTGTTCATAGTGACAACATCTTTTCTTTTTGTCCTAGTATTAATCATGTGTTTTATTCCTATAGTGAGTTTTTGGACTGTTACTTCTAGGAATTGTGGTTTTTCTGTTTTCATCCAGAACTGGGAGATCCATTCCTGGATATTTGCATAGTCCTAAGCATTGGGGATATTAATTTAGACAAGTTTATTCGGTAACAAATTAATTAGAAATTCTATTTTGATAGCATGACAGCCTATTTATGAGGCTCAAATCTCTAAATCTCTTTTATCTCTTCCCGCATGTAACAGTCACTGAATTGAAAAGGGCCATTATAGTTTGCACATTTTACATTTAGGAAGTGCAAGATGGATGTACTTTTCAACTTTAGCAACTTTACAATGTGTGGATTTGGCTGGTGGATGCTGCGAGCTGAAGTCCAGACTTCGTAAAGTTGAGAAATATAGTTCTAGATTACTATAATATTCTCGAGCCGATGACTTTAGGAATGCAATTCCTTTTTTTTTTTTTTGCATTCGGCTACTGTGAATTACACTATGTGTCACGAAAGCACATCAAACTCCAGTTTCACCTATTCTTTCTTTAAAAATCTCAACAATCCTTTTTCCAAGGCTGTTAACCTTTTTCCATCCACCCTTGAAGCCTTGCTTCAAGAAAAAAGTGTGTTCATTTATGCTTCATTTACACTATAAATTTTTGTTAATGTATTTCGGAATTCAGTGGTTGCAAAAAAAAAGCATGCATATTTCACTCGTAGATTGCTTGAAGCTTCACATATGTGCCACTACGATTTATAGGGACTCGGTGCTAGTCCAAGGTATTTTGTTTTTTAAGATACAGGACAGAATTATGTCATGTATTTATGTTCAGTTTATATGGCTGCCTGCTTGCTAAACAATCCTGGGTGGCTAATAACATTAAAAGCAGCCAGAGATGCAAATAATAAAAATCCAGCAAAGTCTTTTTAAAAAACACACAGTATTAACACCTTCAGTGCCAAAGTAAAAAAAATTCATCTCATTTATCTTAACACATAATGATCATCCTGATCCGAGGGAAGAGCTGAGGTTTCAGAATTTTTCTAGAAAGCTTTGTGTCTATAGATGGAGCTGTAAAAGGGTTCATGCTAAATTACACCTAGCAGGCTCTCCTTCCTGGCTGATGTTCTTCCCACTCTACTACTATTTCTGCTTCCTCTTCCTAATTCCTCCTGGAAAACAGTCTTCCTTTCACTTTTGCTAACTGATGGCTTTTAAAAAAATAGTCCTTGAAATAATTTAAAGGAACACTGTCATTTTTCATATAACAGTTTTACGTTGCTCGAACTCAAAAACAAAACAAAACCAGTCAAATTTGCTTTCCATAACCTGTCGCTATCTGCATATCCCATTTTGGAAAATGGACTGTATGCAACACTACTACTTATTACTTCCTGCCTCTTTTTGGAATTATTTATACGGTGTTTCTTTCGTTGAGATTCTATGCTAACAGAATGACACAATTTCCAGTTATTTCTCTTACATCGTGGCATAAATATTTACTTTTCAGCTATTTTTTTCATATTTTAAAAATGTAAACACCCAAAGGAAAAATGGGTATTCCTTTAATTAAATGGCAGTATCCCTTTATATCAGTATTTTTCAGACTTGGCAACTTTTAAGACGTATGGACTGCTGGCTGGGGTATTCTGGGAGTTGAAGCCCACACCTCTTAAATTTGCCAAGCTTGAGAAACATTGCTTTAAATGCAATTCTGTGTTAAGTCCAGAAAAGGAAAATTGTGGCTTTCTAGTTGTAGTTCATGTTGTGTGACTGATGTTGATGCAATTACTTTGTCATGGGGCTGCCAGAATGCTCACAAATCGAATTGGAACTGGAACAGGAATTTCCCATTAAAATATCCAATTAAAGTATCTACAATAAACTTTAGCAGCCTGAATTAATGTCTAATGAAGGGAGTCTTCAGTTACTGTTGTGAAAATCTGAGGGATTCCCTTCAAAAGAAACCCTCAGAATGTGGCTTCATCTGAACAACCCGGTCAGAAGTGAGGAATTATGGGAGCTGTGCCCCAATATATTTGCAAAGTGCTGTGTTGCGGAAAGTTGTTTAAATGTTAAGGGAGGGCATGTGAAGGCTCTAAGATAATTCATCACCAGCTTTAGCTTACTTGTCGTAAATCTCACTAGAGGACCTTGCTCTAACTCAACACTGAGTTTGACTGAAGTTGAATTTCTGAAATTAATTAGAAAAGGAAACATGTGAACCAAGGGTCTTTAAAGATGCATCAGTACAATTGGATCACAAGAGCTATTCCCTCATCTGAACTTGCCAGAGACTGCCGTCTTGCAATCTCCTCATGAAAAGTGCTATCTGGAGCACTTGTGGGTGATCTTGTGCCCTCTCCTTATCCAGAGAGGTATCACAAAGAGCCTGTCTACTCGCTGAATTATCTTCATTCTGCCAAGATCACCAGCTTCACTTTTAGTGAATTCATCTTCAGTTCACCATTTCTGCCCTGGAAGAGTCCGATGTTTCAGTGATGTTTTTATTTTGGATAATAACTGTATTGACAATTGATTCACCACTTAAGCAGTGGCAAAGGGATATATCTAACTTTATGTGGCAAGGGGGGAGAAAAATCACAATTTAAACCTAAGGTGTTACAAAGGAAAATTAGTTTTACCTGACTTGAAATTGTATTTTGAAGCTTGCTGTTTGTTTTGGATAAAAGAATGAGTGCTGCTGGGAAATAAAAAGCTCTTAATGTTAGAAGGACATGACCTAAGATTTAGGAGGCATGGATATTTGTGGTATGATAAAATCAACATTAATGTGAATTTTAAAAAACCTTCATATTGAGAATATGAAACAGATACAAATCCAAACGGTATCCAAAAACCTATTGTGGCTGTCAGCATTAGAAGATAATAGAACTTGCTGAGATTGCCAAATTAATTTGCTTGATTAGAGAAAAGATATTTATTGCCAACTCAAAATCTGTTACAGACGTTTTGCATAAAACAAAAAAAATGAACTTTACGATTTATGGTTTTGATAATTACATAGGATAGATCATAGAAAGGAGACATAATGCAACTTTGGAGAAAGAGGTAAATTTATAATTGTACTTATGCCTGCTGTAAATCTACTTCTTTATATCTTTTTTTATTTCCTATTTTTCTTTTTCTTTCTGTTTTGCACTTTGCACTTTAGCTCTGATTACTTTCTTTTTATTTTTTTTATTCCTTACTCTGTTCAAAGAGGTATCTTTTGGCTTAATTTGACCTGTTACCTTTTACTTTGTTGTTATAAATCAAGATGTTTGGAAGTGAATTCCATTAGACCTCTTCTGCAGGAGCTGCCCTGAGCAGTGGTAGGTTTTTGGATGCAGTAGAAGATGCTGGCTGCGAAGACCTGTACTGGCCCAAGGCCTGGGTATTGTAGAGATTGCCTTTTTCTGCTTGCCCTGTTGAAAAAATTAGGAAGCACTTGCTAATGGTCCCCACCTACTAGGAGACACAGTGGGGAAGGCCCAGCGTTTGGCATTCTTTTAACAGCACCCATTGAATCAAGGGGGTCCTCCATCATGGCCTTCCATAAGACTGTTGGGGATTAATTTTAACCAGCAGTGCTGCCCGAAGTGAATTTTAATGTTAGTCTCCAATTTGGAGAATTAGATTTTGAAGTTTACTGTTTTAATTACGTATATTTTGTATTTTGTGCTGTGTTTCGTTTTGTAAGCTCTTTCAATTCATTAGAGTCTAATGGGTTTCAAGTGGTGGTCAAATCTCATACAAACAAATAAACAAACAAGAGAGAAGTAATTCTTCAGTTCCGTATTGAGCATTGAGGTTTGCAAGCCTCTTGAGATGTACAAGGTGTAGCTCAGCAAAACAGTGGAGATGAATGTTACGTAATTCGCCTATTGAATGCTTTGCTTCAACATTCCCTGCCCTGCACTATTCCAGATGTCTTCTACTAGAAAATATATCTTATTGGACCATGTTTGTGGGAGATGATGGAGTTGCAGCCTGACATATCTGGAAGATGTGAGAGTAGGGAAGTTTTGCCTTATTGTGTAATATTTATAGAAAGGATCTTTTGGGGGTTGGGGGAGTCGTTGCTGTTGGATTGGATAAGGAGTTGTCTGGGGCTCTGGTGACCTCAACATGGCCTTTTCTGCAAAATTTAATTATTTGACAAATCAGCCAAAGGATAGTCAGGCTCCAAGGTTTTATAATTTTAATTAAAATTAAGACTTGACAGACCATGTAGATCTTTGACATGCGTTGTATAACCTGCGTACCAGTTAGCAACCTAGATGTTGCATTTGATATGTACTTTTTAAGGATTAGGTTAGATAGGAAACACTTTTCAGTAGTCTTAAGTATGATGTCCTCATGCACAGGTGACTGTTGCTGGTTCAGAAATAGTCAAGGTTGGTTCAGTGAGTGTTATTGTGTAAACACTTTCTTTGTTGTTGTTGCTACCTGTCAATCTAGAGGCTGTGAAAGCTCAAGAAAACATTCCCATGCTGCTTTGTTGATGCAAACGTAGTCAGTTAGAGCTGTAAAATCGCAATAGCTTGAAATAGATACCCAATCCGGGATCTTGAGAGATTATTAAAAATTAAAAAATTATTCTTCCAGATTTATTTTGTTGTTTAAATAATACATAGATTGTTCTTGTCGACATGCGTCTCCATGTCTGATTTCCTCAAACAACAACAACAAACCATTTTGGGGACATTTGAGCTAGTTATTTTATGATTATATATCTCTAGATATGCTGTAGATACCAGCAGTGGAATTTCTTCAAATATGATTACGTTCAGAAAATATGTACTTTGTAAAATATTTATGTAGCTACCGTACTGTACTCTCTTTTCCTCTGATTAAACTTTTCCATACTCAATATAAATGTTTCTTCTGTCTATGAAAATTGGTTTATCCCCACCCTGTTTGCAGACTGGTGTTTCTTTCACTTTGATTTCCGTCATGTGTGTTTCTGTTCTAGTTCTGTGATGGTCCCTTCTAAAAAAACTTCCCTTCCCAAATTGTGTAGTTCTTCAAAATGGAAAACATGACTCTTACTCTTCCATTTTGAGTACATGTAACTCTGGCTTCTACTGAATGCTTTCAAAGGAGTGTGATGGTTCTTCCTCATTTCACAATCGTTTCACTACAGTTCATCCGCTGTAATCCTTACGTCACAAATATTTTTATAAGACTTTGTCTCTTTACATATAAACTGGGTCCTCCCACGGAGGTTTTCTCTTCAGCATGCATTATTTTTCTGGGCCTGCCATGACCAGTAAACACTACTGATACTAGATAATCCATTCTGGAAACCTTTAGAGTGGGGTTGTCAAACTCACGGCCTGTGGACCGGATGCGTCATGCACTGGCCATGTCCACGCCCGGTTTAGTGAAGCGGAGAAAAGTCCTGATACGTCATGTGATGCTGCCATGACGACGTGAGTTTGACACCCCTGATTTAGAGTGTATCTTGAATCCTTCATGATGTTGGGTGGACCTTTCTTGTCAACATAGCTAGATAAGAAATGATTGGAATTGTCTAAACAACAGCTGGGATCTAAAGTTGATTCAGAATGTCGAACAGTGAGAAATATGCCTCGTTCTGTCTCTTCAGAGGGAGGAATTCTGTGCCTCTCTCAGAAGGAATGTTTGTTTACTGATCCTGGTTCCATGCAAATTTTTCCTTTACAAATACACTACAGATCATTGGAGTATATTCCATAGTTTTCTGCATTCTCTTCCTATTTGAAGCCCTAAAGTCTAAAACAATAGCTGATGAAGTTCTATTTGGGGCCTTATTTCTGTTTCAAAAGGGGGAAATATCTGTGCTTAGAAATAAACATTTTTCAATTTATAACAATATGGAAATTAGAAAGGTTTAAGTGTACATGTACTAAGAACAAAATATATTGGATGAAGCGAAGGCAGGCCCAGTCTAAGCATATTGTTTGTTAACAAGTTGTAGCCAAAGATTCTCTTCTGTGATTATAGATATTTCAGGCAGAAGGAGATGTTTTTCGCTCTAACTCCAAAATATTTAACATAAGGGATACATAATCTTGGTCAATCTGCTTTAGAAAATGTTGGGTAGTTGTCCCTCCTTTATATGCCTTTGTTTTCTAAACAGTTTCTATCATTGACCCATTTTTTTGTGGGGGAACCTCATCCCTACACGAAACCAACTGTAAAAGTGGCCTTTCAAACATATTTTGTAATCCTGCTTTTTTAGAAACTTAATATTGCTCGCCAACCTCTTAGTATTACCTTCTCTTTATATCCATAAAGTGTAACATTGGGTGAAAAATCTACATGCACAAAACATGTCAAATCTTGGCAATTTTTCTTTATCCTGGTAATGTTTGTGGCTCTTCCTGTTTTCGTTTCCAATGCCCCAGTCTCTTCTCTTCCATCAGTGTTGACAAGGGATGTTTCATTTGTAGACTGTTGTTTCCGCGTCTCCTTTTTTTTGTATTATTTTTTTCTTTCCTATTTTCTTCTGGTTGGTTGCTTCCTTTCTTTCTCACTCTTGTGCTTTTTTTTTTTTGTCCTTTTGCTTGTCTGTTTATTTTCACCCTGTTTCTCCTCCTTTTTCTCTCCACTTCCGATATCCTCTTCCCGTCCCTTCTTCCTCTCCCATTTTTGGTCCTATTGAAGTTGAGCCCAATGCCGGGACACCACGCCGTAGACCTCTCTCCTTCTGTCCTTGCTGTGCCCATGAAGGTAACGTAAGTTCTTGCATTCCCTCCATCCACGTTCCAAACTGCAGTTGAATTTATATAGGGACACTGGTCAACATATGGCTGTTTAAGTACTTCACAAAACTTCTCCTTTCTTTCCTTCTTACTCAGTAATGCCTTCACTATCAAACGTATTGCTAAATGTCCCTGATAATATTGTAAAATTACAATATTCATTTTTTAGATGTGAACTGTGAGGGTAACCATAATACTCCCGGCTACTGAAGCTCTTTCTTTGGGGTGGTAATAGTGCAACACAGCAAAGTTCCTGTTTGGCATGCTAGATATCCCAAAGAGGTTCTTGGAAAATAGAGGAGAAACCAAAATCCTTATAAAATTAACAGGAAAAAGAAATACTGTAGTTTGGTTTGGTTTGGTTTTTTGCAACTGATTTTCCTTGATTTCCCTCAAATTTGAATGGTCAACCTCCTGAGTTGTGTGATCTAGTTTGATTTTCTGAAGTCCATATCTTGCTAAGCATTTCCTCAACTTTATCTCATGTGGACCCAATATCCATTGTAGAGTTTCCATTTCCCAAGGCATGGGGCAAAGGGGTGGAATGTGACTGTTGTGTGTAACTTACGCTAACCACTGTATCTGCTTTTCATGGTGGACTTTCATCCACTGTACATGCTTCTTCCCCACCTCCACCTCCTCCTTCTGCTCATTGGCTTTTACAAAATAAGTCAAATAAAAAGTTTCTATAGGTCGGTAATAACACGTATTTGGTTATTTTGTTTAGGAATTTTTCTTCGATGTATCCTCTTAGTGGAAAGAGTGGGGAGGATTTCCAATGCTTTTCATGGCTCCACCATTCTGGCCATTTGCATGTATAAGCTTTTCTCTCTCTCTCTCTCTCTCTCTCTCTCTCTCCCCTTTCATCATGGCTATAAGGGCACTTGTGCAGAGATGCTCCGAAAAGCATGCTTGGATTGAGCAAGGGGCAGGTATTGCCACTTACAACATGAAAACCGTAATGCATTAGGATGAAGGGTTCATATGGTTTCTGTTCTCCTAATTCCATAGATGTTTTAGTGGTTTGAAGGAGGAAAAAAGCACAGACTGCCAGGCCACTGGAAGTAAGAACGTTACCAAGAACCAGTGGATCATACCTCTTCAGTTCAACGATGAGGTTCAAGCAACAGTGAGATTCCTGAAACAGTGTCTAGTTGCAGGGACTATTGTGTTTTCTCAACAGATGCTAGAAATACGTTTTGTTATATAAACCAGCTGCTGCATAATGTGACTGAATAATATAAGCAAACAGTGAAAAACTGTTCCATTGAGATGGAATTACAAAAGTGCGCACAAGAATCCAAATTGATTATGACTTCAGCAATTTTACACTGTATTGATGAAATTCCGGGGGAAACACTCTTCGGTTAGGATCTACCTTGTTAGTTGATTATTTCACTTCCAGTATTTCTTCTTGGCCTTTAAATGTAACCGTACGCTGTTGAAGGCCCTGCATTTTTAAATATACAAAACACCCTTTGATATAGTGGTTGATGATATTTTCATTTTACTGTCTGTGAATTTTAGAAATGGCAGTTCCAAAACAAGTGGTTGGCGTCAGTTCAGGAAAGTTGGGGTAGATTCACATTAAGAGAAAAGGCTTATCTTTTGGATATACAAGAGTTTGGGAAACGTTTCTTGATGGTCTCTCCATTTGCCAATTTTCTAAATGTTTCTAGGTCAATTTAGCCAACAGAGGCAAGTCTTTCATAATCAGAATCCCCTTAGAATCACATTGTTTGTATGTGAATTGGTAATGTCTGTAATGAACTGCCATTGTATATTATACATCAGTTGTGGATGCAATTAATTTGCACAAATATAACGTGCCATTTAATCTGCCCTCAGAGATTGTTGTTGCATCTATGACTAGAAAATACATCTAGAAATGATTGCGATAGAAACCAGGAAGTGATTGCTTTTAGTCATGAATATAATGCACAGGCCATGTCAACAAAGATGTTTTAAATTAGCTGTGACACAAGGAAGTGTGCTGAGTTGGTGCAGTGATCTGTCTGTTAATCACTCTGTAGCTATGTATCAAGTTGTCTTCTGAGTTATGAGAATGGGTGAGAGATTCATGTGCTTTTTGAATATCCAGATCACCTACCGTAATATCCGTTATTCAAAGCTAGGCTGCTTGAAGGTCTGAAATTACACAAATTAAGAAATACAACACAATACCGAACAGAGCATTGCCATTTTGGCTATTTATTCTGTGGTGGGAGGCCTACCATCTAGGGAAGAATCTAGATGAATGCATAGATCCAGGGGCGGGGCAGGGGGGGTTGGTTTTTTAAAATTATTTTAATTTTATGTGTGTTAGAGGCAAACTAACAAACAGACCTGATGGGAGCGCTCTGGCAGCATCTCGCTCAGCTTTCTTTGCACATTTGGCCCCCCTCCATTTTTGTCCCTGCCTGAGTGTTGAGCTTGTGAAAATAGCGGAGCGTGCGTCTGAGAGCTGACTCCAACATTTCTCTTGGCAGGCATGGGGAAGAAGGATGACCCTAAGTTGATGCAAGAATGGTTCAAGCTGGTGCAGGAAAAGAACGCCCTGGTGCGCTATGAATCAGAGCTGATGATATTGTGAGTAAGCATTCTGTATTTTTGCGCCCCAACGTAGAAAAGTAACAAACAGGTTGCAGCACCAATATGGTTGCGGTTATTGACATAATGCTTTCTGATAATTGGTGATAAGAAAAAAAAGTGGAAAATTGCTTTAAAGATGAATGAAAAGACTTGGATGAACGACACATGAAAAGATGAAGGTGATGAATGAAAGGGGAATGAAAAAGTCAGAATAGACGGGTACTGTGTTAGATGAATCGCTGAGTTCCATGATAGATGGCTTCCGCAGTTCTAGACTGTGATTCCTGCAATATACCCATACAAAATTCCGATTGTTCAAAACTGCTGATCATTAACTGGAATAACTCTACAACCGATTGATATGACAGTGTGAACTGTTTGGGTTGTAGAGAAATCATGATTTGGAATGACCTTCTTGTTCATAAAGATATATTCAGCACATCTGGCAGATTCTGTCATATATTTTTTTTCCTCTTTTTTTTTGCTGAGCTTATTTTCTCTTTCTAGACTATGGTTCACATATAGCTACATAAAACTAGAATTCCCCACCTAGAATTTTCAATGGGTGCACCATCTTAGTATCCTTTTTTTGTTCTTCTATCGATGTGCATCAGGAAAAGTACAAAAGTGCTGACGTTGAAATATCCCACCTGGGTGTTTATTTACCTGATCACCTTAGATCAGAGAATAGCTTCGCTCAATCCTCCTTTGTAATCTGTGGAAGAGGATTGAACATTTTATTTAATGAAAGATGATTTTGGTCCTGCACTCGTGAAGTTTCTTTGATCCTGGAAATAATGTCATGCCACAAAAATAGCACAGATGTTAAAACTGAAGGTTGTCACTATTGTTGGAAGCTTGCTTGACTATTAATCCTTTAAAAAGAGAGAAAACACAGGGATATGTCATTTCCTGAGCATCCTTGAGTTAAAGTCATAGCTGAGGTTCCTGCTGAAATGACCCATAATTAACTATTGTCTACCTTTCTTTTCAGTGCACGTGAGTTAGAATTAGAGGACAGGCAAAGTCGGCTACAGCAAGAGCTTCGAGAGAGGATGGCAGTGGAAGGTAAGCCTGGTAGGGAGGTTCTTGTTCTCAGTAGAAACAAGATGTCCCGATATCTCAGGGGTTGCCACAGAGAAGAGGGAGTCAAGCTCTTCTCCAAAGGACAACAAGGACAAGAAGCAATGGGTGGAAACTAATCAAGGAGAGAAGCAAGTTAGAACTGAGGAGAAATTTTCTGATACTTAGAACAATTAATCAGTGGAACAACCTGCCTCCAGAAGTTGTTGATGCTCCAACACTGGAAGTTTCTAAGAAGATGATGGATAACCATTTGTCTGAAGTGGTGTAGGGTTTCCTGCCTAAGCAAAGGGTTGGACTAGAAGACCTCCAAGGTCC
>JANHFT010005062.1:54761-65435 GCA_032467955.1 Pseudoxenodon macrops
CAGAAGTCATTTCAGCTTTGCCCGTTGGGCCGTTTTTCAGCGTCCTGAAGCCTACGGAGGATGAAAAACGGGTGAAAATCAGCTGGCCAGCACGTGAGCGCTGAAGCTGACAGGACAACGCCTCGCATGCCCTCAGAAATGGCTCCATGTGCCACCTGTGGCATGCATGCCATAGGTTCGCCATCACTGTCCTAGTTTGTCAATATTATTGTTTAGAGCAGAACGAAGCAAGTTTCTAGGAGAAGGGCCTGTGCACATCCATCCATATTTACAGAATTTTTTGTTAATTTGTTGAGCTAGAACTCTGGTTCAATGGTACAGTGGCCTTCTACACCTTAATACAGATAGTCCTCAGCATGCAACCATTTGTTTAGTGACCGTTTGAAGTTACAGTGGCACTGAAAAAACTGATTTACCATCAGTCCTCATATTACAAACATTGCAGCATCTCCACAGTTATGTGGCAACCAGCATGTATTTACAATGGTTGCAACATCCAAGGCTCATGCGATCACCATTTGGGACCTTCCCAGATGGCTTCTGAGAAGCAAAGTCAACTGGGAGGGGAGCCTGATTCACTGAATGACCACATGATTTACTTAATGTAACTGTAGTGATTTGCATAACAATGGTGCCAAAAAAAAGGTCATAAAATCGGGCACAACTCAATAACCAAGAGAAATTCTGATATCCAATTGTGATCGTAAGTCGAGGACTACCTGTATATTTCTGCTGATGTCTTGAATGCCCACCTAATTTGTTCCTTCCAAAATATGTCAAAATGTGATGAACTAAATGCTTCTTTCCCTCTTGTGAGTGGGAATTAAGAGTCCACCAAAACTAGAGGACACTGTTTTTTGCAAGGGATGGCACTATAATTCCTTCTGTCTCCTTCCTAAATGAATTGAAAAGCTACCTTAATTAATCTAAGCATTCTCATTAGGTTGTCCACCACTGCAATTTAATTCACTTGCTAATTTTGGGGAGTCTTTAGCTAATGCAAAGCATCAGTGCATTTCCAGCCGAACACCTGGTTTAAAGCTGGGATGGGCTTTAAAACATCTGTGTACTCTGACATAGAAATCATATGCAGTATCCAATCTCGTCCTCTAAGTTAGCAATGTTGCACAATGTTCTTTCATGCTTGAAAGCCAATTTTGTTCTTTTGTCTTTTTCGTTTATGGATTTAAATTCAGTGGCCGATGAGGAAACTTTCCGGAAAATAGGAGTGCGTTTGGCTGTAATCGGTGATAAACTGGTTGCTGAGATTGAGCACCCATTTGTGAATAACCTGGCACACCAATTCAGGATGGAAAATGTGTCCCGTCAGGTGAGAAAGAGAAGAAACTTAGAGGTTAATAAGATAGCACTGGAGGATTTCAATGAAGAAAAAAATAATCCTGTATTTGTGAGGAGTTTTTTTTTGGGGGGGGGATTGTTCCCCTTTTGTCAATCATGACTTCTTTTTCCAATTATCACATAGGTACCTAGTAAACGGCATTAGGTGATTGGAACTCACTCAGTGTTCTAATCAACTTAATTGAAGAATCGATTTGGAGGGCAGTTGTGTTGCTTAATACAGCTAAAAATAGAAGCTGAATTTGGGTGATCTTTGAAGTATCTCCTTAGCTGATAAAAAAAGGATACAAGACACAGAAGTCCAATGAGGGCATGAGGACATTCCATTCATACGTTGGAATGGTACAATGAACTGTAATTAGTAACTGAATGTTGTTACTCTTTGTACATAATTGAAACTATAAGGCTCCTCTCATAGTTAACAGTGACCATTAATGTACATTTTATTTGTGATATTTTTTAGTTGTAAGGAGAAATCAGGAGAAAAATCTAGCATCTGACTGGATTAGCGTTCAAGGGGCCAGAAGAGCAACATTTTAGACAGATGTTTGTTCTTCTGCAGGTGATCACCCAGCATCTGTCTGACGCAGTGAACAACGTCGTGGCAAGGATGCCTCCAGAAATTGAACAGGAAAAAGCCATGTTACTGGCTGCAATGATTTTGGCCAAAAAAGTAGCCAACGTAGTCCCTGAGTTGTTGCAGCAGGTGTTCAACACAACAGTGAATTATATCAACCAGAACCTCCACGATTATGTGAACAATTTGGGACCTGAGGTGATTATAGATAAAACCACAGCATTGCATTCTAGTTATATTTATCTTCAAATCACAGGAGATGGTTGGCTGATTGAGGAATTCTGAAAGTATAAGGCCACATGTCTTAAAAGCTGTCAGGTTTGAGAAATTCTGATTTAAATATATTTATAAGAGTGATTCTTTCAAGGAGGGTTAATTTAAAGTCTTAGAACCTAAATGCTGAAAAGGTGGTGTGGGATGTCCCCATCAGCCCCTTAGGGTTTGCTCCTGCTCAGCCCTCCTACTCAGAAAGCCAAAAAGCAGGAAAAGGGGTGTTGGATTTCCCTGATACACTCCTTTCAGGGTGCTGAGAGAATCCAGGAATGGGTTGACATCTAGCTGATTGGACTGAGTCTGTCAGAGCTGTGAGGACACACCTCCTTTACCAACGGTCCTCAGCTTTTGACTCAGTCTCAGCTAGGACAGACATGTTTCTGTTTAATACTTACCATCTTGGAATTCCTGGATTCTCTTTAGCAAATAGTCTTGTTGGACAAGGTATATACTCAGGCTGGCTCCCAGTCTTGACTTGTGGAGCCGCTGGTTCATCCCAGCGTGAAGAGCTTCAGCTGGAATCCTCTGGAGGCCAGGGATCGGCGCGTCAGATTACCCGGATGTAATTTCTGATGGTGTGAACAAGCTCTCCTACCCAGAAAGCCAAAAAGCAGGAAAACAGTTTCTTAGCTCCAAGGTGTTGGGAAAGCCTGGAAACAGTGGCAGCCTGGTAGTTTTGGCTTGATCCACTTCTACATATAATTCTCAACTTATGATCACAATGGAGCCCCAAATTTCCATTGTTAAGCAAGACAGTTATTAAGTGAATTTTGTGACCCCTTTGCATAGTTGTTAAGTGAATCACTGCAGTTAAATTAATAACACAGTTAAGTGAACCTGGCTTCCCCATTGACTTTGTCAAAAGGTCACAAAAAGTGATCACATGACCCCAGGACTCAGCAACCACCATAAATATATGCCACTTGCCATTTTGATCATGGGGCTGTTGCAATGGCCATAAGTCATTTTCAGTGCTGTTACAACTTTGAATGATCACTAAACAAATGGTTGTAAGTCAAGGACTTACCTGTATTATGCTGACCCTGTGAGAGCTCTTTGAGGCCAAGAAGTGGTTCCGATCCCCGTTAAAAGCAGATCCAATGCTGTATTGTATTTTTAAAAGGCTAATTCTGTAGCTGTGAGTGGTATCATTAAATTACCTAAAGCATGTCACGAATTAACATTGTATGCAAAACCTCTTCAATACACTCCTAATTAGATCAGAGTGATGGACAAAGGTCACAGATTAGACATGGTTTATTCAGTTAATTCAACTCAATGAATTATACACCAACTATGTAAGCTAGGCTTGCACTATGTCAATGATGGCTAACCTTTTTCCCCTCAGATACCAAAAGTGCGCGTGCAAGCCATAATGCAATGACCCCACACACGCTCCCCCACCCCCTGCGCATGCACGCACGACCCCCTATGCATGCGCACACAATCCCAGCACCCCATTTTGGGCCTAGCAGGCCTCCCTGAAGCCTCCAGAGGCTGGAAATGGGCCATTTCCAGACTTCCAGTAGGCCTGTTTTATCACCCTCCCCAGGCTCCGGAGACTTTCCTGGAGCCTCCGGGAGGGCAAAAATGGCCTCCCGGGGCCCTCCGGAGGCAGAAATGGCCTGTTTTTCACCCTCCTAGAGCCTCCGCACGAGCCCTGCACTTACCTGGCATCCAAAATGGGCCACGTGGAGACTCCTGAAAGGGGAGGCGTAAGGCCAGCCGAAAATCAGCTGGTTGGCACGCGTGCATGCGCAGTGGAGCTGACCTAGGGCACTAGCTCGCGTGCTTGCAGACATGGCTCCATGTGCCACCTGTGGCACACGTGCCATAAGTTTGCCATCACCGTTCTAGGCTAAAATGCAGTTGTCTGTCGATTGTGTGATATCGAAGTATAATACAATATATTGGATCTTACAGGGGACAGAATGTGCAATCTTGTGCCGATTTTCAGCTTGTCTTGATATATTCTTGGTTAGCTACTGTTTAGAAAATATTTGAAGAACCATTTTCTTAATGTTATTAACAATTGTAGTAGATGCACCTAATTATATATATCTCTTTTCTAGAACTGAACAAAAGGGATGCACATCTGCACAGACAAACTTTTGTTTCCAAAAAAAAGTTTTTAAAGATTAAGAGGAATCGTGTCATTTTGGTATTTTAAGAAGTTTTTGAACATTTTATCAACAGTAACATACTTCATTATTCTACATAGTTGCCTGAAATATGAATTTGCAACCCACCTTTTCTACTTGAAATCTTAGGCCATTTTTTTAAGTTCCTTGTAGGAGAAAAGTGATTGATTATTCTCAGGATCTTGGTGTTGATGGCATCTCTCCTTGAAGAGAGGAATAGAAGCTAATGACCACCTTACCAATACCATTAGACAGTTTGTTCTGCCACTTGCTATTTAAGTGAATAGTTGATGCAATATGCTTGATTTATAGTTGTGAATTTTTAGAAAAGAAATGCATGCTATTCTCCATTTATCTGCCTTTTAAAAATTGCCATAATATAAAGTCTTAAAAAATCAAAATGTGTATTGTTTTTTATATTTAAGAGTCAGCATTAATGCATGAGCCAGAAATATTTGGTGTTCTCAACTGAGGCTGATTGTCTTTACTATGGGTTTTGTGGACATATTAGGAAAGGAAATTGCCCATTTTCAAATGACACCAATATAGTAAAGGTCAATTATATTTGTAATTCTTTCTGCTTTGGGTTTGGCCATTGCTGGAATAGAGATTTTAATAGGGAAAAAATAAGTGATAACCATTGTACAATTTTGAAAGATTTGATTAAGGTCTCTGTATTAAAGTAAGGAATGAAGTTGGAAGTCAAATTGTTTACAAAAACATTACATTTTATCAATTGACTTGAAAGATTTATATGCTTGTTTTTGACACTAATTTAGACTGATAGATGTTTGAAAAGTAAACTGAAGAATTCTAGCTTGTACTGGCAAAAACAATGGAATCTCACTGTTTATTGGTTGAGATATTGGGTCATTTCAATGAACATAACTCTATAAATATTTAAATAGGTATGGTTCTCTTTCTTGTGTTTTGATTTTTCAGATGTTCAGGCTTTCTGACCCAAGTATGGATTATATCTGAGGAAAAAACAACTTGTAAAAGGCTACTACATTATACAGCCGTTCTTTTTTTTATACAGCTAATAAAATTTTAAAATAACATATTTTGCTCCAGCTAATAAAAACTCACACTTTTTCTTTGAAATTTAACTTTAATAAAATACAAATAAGGGCGTAGTCTTTCTTGAGATTATTGGTCAAGCAAAAATACACAATCTTTTATAAACGGTAGGAACACTTGTTTTTAACACTGGAGGCAGTATTTAATTCATACAGTAGAAGCCTGTAACAGTAAGATGGTGATTATGTCTGCCCTCCTCACCGTGTTTCTTAAAATAGCTCCAGGGAAATGATTATGGTCATACAGCTTAAGGAAATACCACTCTGCCTCAACACGTCCAATGCTAGAAAGAAGAGTTGTGCATCCTCATGAAACTATTAGCACAAAGTAAAAATAGTAGAGTTCAAGAAGAAATCATCAAATGGCTTAATTTTTTTTAACTAGAATGGGTTTTCAAGCCATAAATACAGGCAAATCTTTTTTCCTGGGTCAATGTACAAACAAGGTCAGACAGGCAGCTTTCCAAACAGATTAAAAGTCGCAATGTAGAAATGCTTTAAGATATGCACAAGCGAGTTCTGAAGCATCTATTTGTTAAAATAATTGCCCAGCTCTCCAGCTTATTGTGCAAAACACAAAGCAAGCATGACACTTATTTTGCTTTCAAGAACTCTTGCAGGACAGCCACAGCAGATAATTCAGGAACCAAAAGTATATCCACATGAAGGAAACGAGTATTTCAGTAGGCAGCAAAACTGTATTTTTGCTGCATCTCAAGCCTATTTCCCCCAATGGAAGCAGCAGGAAGGAGAAAGTAAGTAAGTGTAGTTTGCAGCATTTAGTCCAACAACATTGTAGAACTTCTATTGCAGAACTACAAACTATTTTGAAGTGTCAGTTACATAACACATATTATTGAAATCCTACTAGTATACCTTTACTTTGTCTTCATTTCACAAGCACTGGGAAGGATATGGTAATGTTTTCTACAGAATTGATGACTGCAGTTCCAAAACACCAAATACAAGTTTTCACATCTAGTCCATTATGAAGCACCAATAGTCAAACTGGAGAATTTGCCCCTTAAATTCAGAAATTAGGTAATCTATCATCAAATTGTAAATATATCAGTATTGGAAAGGGTTAATTCATAATTCCCCCTAATTCTAATCCTTAGCATTCTAGCATTTTACTGGCTATGAAAAGTACATCACCTCACTGTTTATTGGTTGAGCTATTGGATCATTTGAATGAGTGTAGCTATAGCTCTTAAGTAATCATCCTGGAAATGAAAGAGAAGGTATCTTGGGTGTTCAGTCTGTTTACATTCTGTTCAAATAGACACAGCTGAAATTGGACAAACTGGATTGATATTTAAACTTACACTGATTACAGGTAGTCCTTGATTTACCACAATTGAGTTCAAAATCTCCATTACTGAGACATTTGTTAAATGAGTCTTGTCCTATTTTACAATCTTTCTTACCACAGTTGTTAAGTAACCCAGTTAAGTGAATCTGGCTTCTGCACTGACTTTGCTTTGTCATCCCAGGACATGGCAGCCGTCATAAACATGAGTCAGTCTCCAAGTGTCTGAATTTTGATCATGTGACCACAGGGATGCTGCAACAGCCTTAATGTGAAAAATGGTCATACTTCACTTTTTTTCAGTGCTGTTGTGACTTCGAACAGTCACTGTTGTAAATCGAGGACTACCTGTATTTCCTCCGTAATTTACTGTAGAAATCAGTGTAAGTTTATTTCAGAGGATGAAGATCGAGGATAACCTGCAGCCAAAATCTATAGCAATCTTTTAGTGACAATGCGTGTATCAGAACACATACTTGGTAGCAATTATTCAATATGTCCAATATCAGTTTCCTCCCCACCCCTCCCCACATTAAAAAAAAGGAACTTGTGGTAACAGCTAGATTTTTTATTTTGGGGCAGAAAACGAAGGGAGAAAGTTAAATCCCACTGGAACATATTGAGGCACTTCATTCTGAAAAATGCATAATAAAGAGTACTATGGAAAAGTGCAAGTATATTTAAACAAGACTTCCTTGTAAATACTTGCATATTACACCAAGTGTTCTATAGTATGTGAACACAAATGTGCTTATAGGTGTAGCCTCTCATACATGCATACTGACTAGAGATGGGATGCAATTAAAACATTTCCAACTCTATCATCAAATTTGATTTTTTAATAGAAGATTTAATGGGAAAGACGAAATTGGAGCTCATCTCTAAAATATGGAAAAAGAGGCTGCTGCCATATTACTGTTCCAAGTAAAAACCTGTGATACTATGTTACTGATGACAATATCACCATTAGAGCTTTCCAACACACACAAAATAACAATTTGATATAAATGATCAATTTTATTTTTTTTCCTGGGCCCAATTATAGCTGATAGAATAAAAAAGGAATCGTCTACACATAGAAAGAAGTTACCTAAAAAGTTACATGAGCTATACAAGACATGGTTTTCAAATCATTTTCTCTCCAGTGGCCAGGAAACTGGAAATTGGAAACAAATGCCATTTCATGTCTCGGGACAGTCTCAATCATCCAGGTTATGATTGTCCCAAAAGGTGCTTTTCCAAAAGGGAGCTGGACTTTCCTTGGATTTTTTCCTTGAAAATGTTTTGCTGAACTGAAGAAGCTTAGATGAGAAGCAAAATGTTTTCAAGGGGAAAAAAACCAAGAAAGTCCAGTTGCTTTTTTGGAAAAAGCACCTTTGAGACAAATGCTATTTCAATTAACTGCTGAGTCATTTCCTTGAAGATTTTGAATTCATTATAACGAATGAAACTTAAGTGTTCCAATCTTGCAACTGAATTAACAAATCAGATTTTAATCTGTAAGTAATCAGATTTTAATCTATTAAATACTGGAATTTCATAGGGCCATACTGCTTCAAGCCTAGGTATAAAAAGTGTTTTGGAACTTGCAGAAGTGCATCAAAGCACCTGTTTTCAACTTTCTAAAGGAAATTTATCTTTTTCTGCGAAACCGCAAATATAGAGGGCAATCATCCATATTACAATTGCTTTAAAGAGTTGCAGACAAGTCTTCTATTTATACTTTGTGCATTTTGAAACACAATTTTGAATTAAATCTGTAGAGGTAGTACTTAACGTATGACCCGTAACTGAGGCCAAAATTTATGTTGCTAAGCAAAACAGTTAAGTGAGTTTTGCCCCATTTTACAACCTTTCTTGCCATAGTTGTTAAGTGAATCACCGCGGTTGTTAGACTAGTAAAGTGAATCTTGCTTCCCCGTTGACTGCTTGTCAAAAGGTCACAAAAGGTGATCATGTGACCCCCCCAGAGCACTGCAACCGTCATAAATACATGCTAGCTGCCAAGCACCCAAATTTTGATGACGTGACCCATGTGTATGTGTGTGTACGGCAATGGTCATTAAATGTGAAAAATCACATTTGTCACTTTTTACAGTACCACTAACTTTGAATGGTCACTAAACAAATGGTCGAGGACTACCTATACAGTATTCAACTCTTGACCTTGTACTTTTTTGCTTATTACATGGAAATATTTTTTTCTTTTGCATTTATCAAAATGGTGATAGGTACTTTACATGAAAGGAGTGTATCTTTGATAACTGAACTGACATAAAAGCTGGGGGATGAATGAGGGGACAGGGACAGAGACACAACAGCAACAGATCACAAAAATACCTAATGTACACTGATGGGGGGCAGGAAACACGTTACCTTTCTCCAAAATGCATTATACTTTCATCCTTACACGGAAGGCTCATTTCATTTCATAGCTTTAGGGGTTTAATCGTAAAATTTGGGAGGGGTGCAGTACCTGAGGAAGCTGAGACAAAAGGGTACCAAGTAGCCTCCTGTTACATGATTGAGAGAACCTCTCAATTCAAGAGGTGGAGGTGAACAAAGAAGCTGCAATAGCAGCTACATAAAGGAATTCTCCAGGGTTAACAATTAACTTTTCCATTGCCCTGGGATTTCCTGATCCGATTTCCAGTGCATAAGCAACCTCCCCACCCCACCCCCAATTTTTTTCAGATATATTGAGATACTTAAATGTGCAAGGGAGTTCCAATATTACCCCTATAATTAAAGAGGAAGATCCAGTCCCAGGCCACTAAAAACATGATTGTCCTAGAATTAGCAGGAAACTCACGCCCCAACCTTCCGGTCACGTTACGCAGATTTCTCATTAACGGGAGGCATAGCAAACCTTAAGTCAATGCAACCAATTCAGGCAGTATCTCTGAAGAGAACAGTTGGGACTACTTCTTCCTCAGTGTCAGCACTACACCTACTGCCACAGCCAGGATAGCTACTGCAGCTGCCCCACCGTAGAGCAGAAGGGATTTGCCTTCTGGCAAAAGGATGGGTTTCTCCTCTCCATCAGGAGACTTCTCTTCGGAATAGCTCTCTCTCGGTAGTTTTGCTTCTTCCCCTGGTAGCTGTATTTTCTCAGGCTTGGGGGAAGCCTTTTCACTGGAAGGAGTTAGTTGTTTGGCGGTTTTACTCAACATCAAAGGTTCAGGGTCAGGATATTCCACCACGCTCTCTTCTTTGTGACCCCCCTCGGTGGGCAAAGGTGCAGAAGGGCTGAGTCTTTTAATCAACAAGCTTTCAGCCTCGGGCTCTGTTTTCGGCAATGCAGCTGGGACTTCTGGCAAGATCAATTTTTTAGCACTTGCCTGCAGGCCCACTTCTGGCCCTGCTGCCTCCTCAACACTCTCTTGTATCTCTTCCTTTTCAACGTGTACAATATCTGAATTGGAAGAGTTGTTTTCACTCCTTTCTTCCCCACCTCCGTTGCTGTCCAAGCTTTTCACCTCTTCAGGATCCATAGCTACTTGCTGCCACGACTCAGGCCCCAATGAAACTGGCAAGCTCTCTGTATGCCAACTCTGACTGGCCGACAAAGAAACGGGTAAGCTCTCCGACTGCCAAGATGTTGTCACTGTGGGCGACTCGGGTGGGCTCACCTGGCCCGAGTTGTCACTGGTTAGGATGTAGATGTCATTGCTGTCTTCAGCAATGATTCCATGGAAGTCTTCCTCTTCAGAATCCAAACTGAAAACAGTTCCCTGGGTGGAAGGGAAAGTAGCAGTCATGAAAACCATCATAGTTCAGAACATATACTTTTAAGCAATATATATACCATGTTTCCCCAAAAATAAGACACAGTCTTATTTTCTTTTGACTACCGAAATAAGCGCTTGGCCTTATTTTTAGGAAGGTCTTATTATTTTTGAGGTGCAGGAGGCGGCGAGTGTGGTCACCTCATGG
>JANHFT010005062.1:65535-87403 GCA_032467955.1 Pseudoxenodon macrops
TTGATTCTACACGGGAAAGAACCCGAACAACAAAATACCTACATACACACACACACACACACACACACACACACACATAAAACAGAAGATAAGGTAATTATTCTTTTTGTACTTATTGAATTGCATTTCTCAAAGCTTTAGAGCTGTAACATGCAACTCTTGAATAGATGAGCGAGAATTATAGGAGTTATTTTCAGTGCACTTATCCTAGAAATATGTATTTACCTACACTTATTTGTAAGTATTTGGGGGAGGAGAGAGAAATACGATTCCTCCCATGAGATCCATAAAGAATAATGGACAATAATAGCCTGGAATTAGCTTTGGAGTTATCCCAGCTCTAAATACTGTACATTCAATTACTTATTGTTTCATTTGTTCTTCTACATTATTATTCCATTTGTGTTCCAAACCATCCAGTCTATTCTCCCTTAATATTGTAAATGATACATGATTACATAACAAAATAATAATTATTTTATCCGAATCATCTTCCCCATACAAACTTTTGCTAAACCCTTTATTTTTCTGTTCCAACAGTCAAATCCACACCACGCCTACATTACAGAAATGCCTACAGAGCTTGACATTCTTTCGCCAAACATGAAGCCAATTTTCTTGGATACTTTTTCCTTCAATAATAGTTTCTGGAATCCAGCATGTTAACATCAAGAACGATGCTGGAGTAGGAAGAACATACAGAGAAATAGTGATTTGTCCCAGCAAAATGTAACAATATACACATGTTGCATTAATACTATTATCTGTGTTGCTAAATTTTACTTTGTTGCATGATAGGGTGCAACTGCAGTGGATTTTATGTGGCGTTAATCACTGAAGATCATTTAAATGTAACAATAACGGTTTTCCAAGGATCAAATCTAATATATTTAATCTAAAATATGTTTGTTGCTTACAAATATCCAATATCTATCTTGGTCTTGGATATCTAGGTCAGTTTGGTCTAGTGCTTAAAGCACTATACTAGAAACCAGGAGATTGTGAGTTCTAGTACCACCTTAGACAAGAAAGCTGACTGAGTTACTTTGAGTCGGTCACTCACTTTCAGCCCAACTCATCTCCCAGAGTTTTGTTGTGGTGAAAATAGAAGGAAAGTATATTAAGTATGTTTGCCACCTTGAATTATTTATAAATATAATAAATATTCTGGAGCAAAGAGATAAAATTACTTTGAGGCTTGTCAATAAAAACCAATGCTTTACTGGTGCAATACAAAATGGTTCAGAAGTGAAAAAGGCACATGAATCCTATCACCTATATTATTCAAGATGTACATAGAAATAATTAAGAGAAATTCACATTTTGAGGAATCTGATATTGGGCTTAAAATCAGTATCCACAACCTCCAATATGGAGATAGTACAACATTGGTCGTGGAAAGCCAGAAGTCTCTGGAGTGGTTCATCCTGAAGGTCAAAGATGAAAGTGAAAAATTTGGACTACACTTAACATCAAGAAAACAAAGATAATAACAACTGCAGAGAACACACAGGTCAGAGTGTAGATCAACCATGAGACCATTGAAACAGTAAAGGAATTCATCTTCCTGGGCTATGAAATCAACCGAAGTGGAGACTGCAACCCTGAAATCAGAAGACATATAGCACTTGGAAGAATTACAATGTCTGGCATCAATAACATGTGGAAGAAGAAAGACATCAGCCTCACAACCAAATGTAGATTAGTCAATGCAACAATTTTTCCAATCGCTACTTATGGTTGCAAAACGTGGACTCTGAAAAAAGGCAGATATGAGAAGGGTGAACGCCTTTGAAGCGTGGTACTGAAGATTAATATTTTGCATCCAATGGACTGCAAAAATAATGAAGAAAGAAGTCCTAGACTGAACCTGACCACAAATATCACTTGAAGCCAAGATCCCCAGAGGCTGTCGTACTTTGATCATGTCATGAGAGTTGACTCACCTGAAAAGTCAATCGTGTTGGAAGTGATCAGCAGAGAAAGGAGAAAGGGCCAAACTAGTACCCATGTTGACCCCCAAAATAAGCACTTGGCCTTATTTTCAGGAAGGTCTTATTATTTTTGAGGTGCAGGAGGCGGCGAGTGTGGTCACCTCATGGCTGCTGCTATGTTTCAGGGAGGGCTTATTTTCAGGGGAGGGCTTATTTTAATGCATGCAATCAAAAACCTGGTTGGGCTTATTTTCTGGGGAGGGCTTATTTTCAGGGAAACAGGGTATATATTCATTTAAGAGCTAGAGGAATCTGAAATACTGGTAGTGCTTTCTTGGCAGTCCCCAGAAGTCCCGATTGTGGTAATTCAGTGAGGACTGAACCATATTTAGATGAAGATCTCAAGCTTCTCCAGCCTTGTGCAGATGAGGCCTGGCAGCTTTGCCACAGTTGCTTCTGCTTCAACTCTCCAGGCTCCCATCTCCCTCCTCATCTCTTCCCTTTAGACCACCCCACCGCCTCCCTCTGACCTTCACTGTCTCCTTCCTCCCACTGCTGGCCCAGGATCCAGGCACTGGGTGAAGCTGCAGCCAAGGAATGTGTGTAGCAAGCACAACGGAGTCTTGCCTGCCAAAGGGAGCTCACTGAGCCCAGCCAAGGAGGAAGCAGTGGAATGGAGCTAGTGGAGAAGGCAGGATGGTGTTGCAAGCAGAGGTTCCCTGGGTAAAGAAGGCAGCAAGCCACGGCTTCATCACTGCCCTGCCTTCTCTGCTACCTCCACCCTTGTACAGCGCCTGGATCCCAGGCCAGCAGCGGGAAGAAGATGGCAACGATCAGCTAGGTGAGGCAGGGGTGGGTGACTATAGTAGAGTACAGAACGGGGATGGGGGAAGACTGCAGATGGGTAGAGGTGAAGTGCTGCACTAGTAAAATTTTAATATGTGACCAACAGGAGCACTGCAACCACTTCAAGCACTGGCCACAACTATCATTCGTTCAGTGTCATCAGAACTCTGAACAGTTGCTGGACAAATCGTTGGTAAGCAAAGACTAACTGTATATAGTAACACTTACTGGTATTACAACCAAGTTCTGAATTTTAATAAACAAATTAGAACAAAACAGATATGTTACTACTGAATAAAAATCTAGGCAATTTATATTCATAGATAAAGTGATAAAACTTGGAACAGCTTTTTACGTTGTAGCGCATTTATGCAAACTCCATGATATGGCATTTAAATGTAGGAATAATGTATTTGTTCTATTTGGGTCAGTACTGGATTTCCAAATCCAACCATGTTTTCATTCTATTTACCAATCAACACATTTGAAGAGTTTCATTGGGTAAGAGAAGATGAGAGGAATACAATAATAATAATACTCAAATGCTTTAGCTGAAAAGGCAAAAGCAGGTTAAGTGTTTGAATCTCAGCACCCAGCTTCAAAGAGCTAGGAACATAGCTGGATTGGTTAGAAATCCTTTGGTAGACTGTAAAGCAAATGTATCTTTTCCTAAGCTTACAATGCTGCCCTCCACTGTTCATATGCAATCCTGGAAAAAAATATCTCAATGTGTACAAAATATTCCCAATACATGCTATGTGCATGCTTAAATTTTATCCTCCACAAATTCACATCTTTGCCCAGTTCTACATTCTAATACCTTACAAAATTAACAATAATCTCATGATCAAACAAAAAAGTAACGTTTCCTGTTTATTTTTTCCCAATTCTAGAAACCTATTATAAAGTTTCATCATAGTTTTAAAAAGTTTAATTTACTTTATTTGAATTAAGAGAACTTAAATACTGTATTTTTCAGAGTGTAAGACACACTTCCCACCCCCCTTAAAAGAGGCTGATAATTTGGGTGAGTCTTATACACGGAATGTAGCTTTTTCAAAGCTTTTTTTCAGACCTAATGAGGCGAGTGAAGCAATCTTTGCAGGATTTTTTCATTGCTTCTCTCTATCAGCTGTGCTTTAGAAACTTTTTTTCAGTCCTAACCAGGGAATAAGATAATGTGCTGAAGCTGACCAGACTAAGGACACTAGCCAGATGAATACCTGGTAGGCAGATCCCCCCACTATTTCCCTCCCCAAAAACTAAGGTGCATCTTATACTCCGAAAAATACGGTAATTATTATGCCAGCGTAGAAAAATAAGCTAAATACACAGACTATGCACTCTTGTTCGCCATTAGGACAAAAACATTCATCCATTATTCAGGGAAAGCTCTTAGAACTTCCACCAATGGCCACTTTTCGCATCCATCCATCTGTGCTAATAGAATGTAGCACATTCAGACAGTTGCAATGGGACTGGCCGGCAGCCATCCAGCAAGCATTTATTTGCAAATCCCCTATCATTCCTTTTCAGTGATCAAGTTGTCATATGGGCTGAATGGCCTAATAGAAAAAAGTACATGTTATTCACTCATGAACGGTTCCTTTTCCTCTGCGCTCTACATGTTTCTAGGCTGTCTGGCTCCACTCCCCCCTTGCTTCAGCATAGAAAAACATAAAACGAAAGAAGTGCGCAGTAGCATTTATAATTGTGAAAGCACCTTGTGGGGAAACGTTCCCATATTTCTCTCTACTTTAGGACATTGCATGGTTAGATTTTCCCATCAGATATTACTTTTACTAAGGAAAACTTAAGGGATCAGAAGAAAACTCAGGAGAGATATGGATATTACATCAGAAAATTCTACCACTCTCCTTTACTGAATCCGATATGCCAGGACATCAGATTCATCCTTCTCAAGAAGTGCAAATGTTTCATAAAGTAGAGTTAAATGTTTAATTTGTGAATATATGTAAATTTAGCTATTTTAAAATTTCTACATATCTACTGAAATAGAGTACCACTACAAGGAAGCTTAAAAACTTTTTAATTTTTCAGTAATACTATTTATGTTTTGGAAACAATGCAATTCGATAACCCTAGGAGAACAGTACAGGTAATTCATTTAATTGTTACACATTTCAGGAGCCAAGTTCTCGGGAAAATAGCTTTTTACTATACGGTACTAGTAAAAATATAGACATAGACAAATATAAACATAGACTAGAAAGAAAGACAGGGAACAAAAAATATATCCTTTTAATTTTAAAAGCTTTATGCTGTGGGCATTAGGCTGCTATTCTTCCTCTTCCCATCCCTACATCCTTTTTAGAGAAAAAAAATGCAATAATGTATTTGGTAAACATTTGACAATTTATATATATTTAATCAGAATCTCAAATAGTCAAATACTTTGGCCACCTATTGAGAAGGAAGGACTCACTGGAGAAGAGCCTAATGCTGGGAAAGATTGAGGGCCAAAGAAGAAGGGGACAACAGAGAATGAAATGAGGTGGTTGGATGGAGTCATTGAAGCAGTTGATGTGAGCTTAAATGACCTCTAGAGGATGGTAGAGGACAGGAAGGCCTGGAGGAACGTTGTCCATGTGGTCACGATGGGTCAGACACGACTTCGTGACTAACAACAAATCAGAATCTAATGACTCCATTCGTTGATGGGATCCCAACAGACTACTGTACATTTACTACAAAATTCTCTCAATGTGGGGGGAAAAAAGACTGTAAAGAGGCATGATTATAACTGCAATTCTTACATGCAGATTTTCAGGTTTCATGGAAAGAAGTTGAGGAAAATAAGGATGGGAACATAATGACCTATTCCTTATAGGTACAATGTCTCACAAAAAGAGGTTCTATAGGCAGTTAAAGTTTGCTAGGGAATCTAGAGCCTTTTCTACACAAGTATGTCTAAGGTTTAGAACATTAAAATATGTGTACAACAGATGTGCATGAAATGTAAAGCTGAGTAATTTAATGCAAATTATATATTTAAGCTCACAGAAGAAAGTTATGCAGTTAAAGCTGCATCACAGGCTACAGAAACCTTTTATATGTATAAAATGAACCAAACTACAGGCTTTTTATTGTCCCTAAGATGCCAGTAAAACAAGATACTGCATCCAAAGATGCCCATGGTAATGTTGCTATCTATCAAACGCAAAAAAATATCTGTAGACTCCAGCGTTCAACTGTAGCTTAACATCAGGAACTGACTATCAGCAAGAGCCAGTAGGATCAAATGTGGGTCATATCTATACGTTTACATAATCGTATTATTGTCATTTCATGTTATTATTTTATATCCTATAATTTACATTTTTACCTCAATGTTTTATGTTTTTAGTATTGTTAATCAACATTTCTTTATAAAAATGAATGTAAGGGCAATTAACAAAAGCATAAATATTGTATTTTTAAAAAGCAATATGTCCATCCAATCTCAGGTTGCCTTATTAGAATTTTCTAAGCAATTTCAGAAGTGCTGTAATCAAGAATAAGAGTGATAAACATGAGGAATATCTAAATTTATTTAATATTAGCAAGTTATCCTACCCAAAAATAGCATGTTTTCATCTAAGTTTGTGCAAGAATAAGTTATAATAGAGGCCTCTTTCTATCAAATACGATACATCAAGCTGATTAAAAATCCACTATCTTCCATTTTAAATCACTGTGGTGAAAGAAAGAACTAAACAAATGAATAAATCCCCGAAAAACAGGAGCAGCTGTTGGAAATATGTAGTATAAAATATTTCACATGCCAAATGAAAGTCAGGCTTCATACCGATTGTTTCATAACAATATACCAATTTTCCTGAAATAAGTATCTCATTTCCGTAGCCAAATTAAATCTGAGTGCATATTATTATTATTATTATTATTCTACTAGTAAGCGCACATTATCATATCTAAATATCTTCAAAGTATATTGCTATCTTGGTTTAGCATTACCTCTAATATTTTTTGCTGTGTCATTTAGAGTCAAAATCTTAATATTAAGTCTCAAAAAACTCATAGTATTGTTAGAGCCTGGAAAGTAACACAGATAGAAATAGGAATCAAACAATTATGGTTTAAGTGGAAAATAAATGTTCTCCTTATAATTTAATCATCAGAATTTTAAACACTGCCAATTTTAAAACCAAAATAAACTAAAATAACACATCATATTTAATAATCAACCATGCAATCATGTACCAGTGGAGGAATCGTTCAGATCATTCTATGAACTTTCTCATCCAAAAACAAAAAATACTGAATTACTTTTGGCACTGCCATTTCAATTTTGCCTTTAAAATTCAAATATATTTAAAAGTTCCGAAGATTTTAATGATGCAAAGATCTGAAAAGCAGTACAACCCACAAGTAGATACCTGACAGTAGAAAAATAATGTTCAAGTAACAATATTCACTCCTGTGGTAATTCTCACATGTCCTTTTCCAAAAGTCTATGCAGCACTGAAAATGAGGAAAAGGGTGATATTTAAAGCATATATCGCCTCAGTAGAAAAACCTTACCCAAGCTTACTGTTCCTATTCTGCAGTTTTTCAAGAGAAGCTTCTCATGAAACAGATGCTGCCCAGAGAGGAGAGAGTGAGTGAATGGAATAAGGGAAAGGGAGTGTACATGCATCAGCTTGTGCCTTAATACTGCTTTGGGGCATCTGTGAAGCTAAGCTGCTGCCAAATTAGAGTGGACATTTTTAATTTAACCCAGGGAGAAATACTAAACCTTTCCCTTTCTAAGCACCGCTTGCAAAATAACCTTTGTCTATAAAAACGCTGAAGGGCTGGTCTCTATCTTATTAAAAACATACATTTCATCTCTGAAAATACTTGCCTACTACCTTAAGAAAAACAAAAAAGATGAATGAGTCAACAGAAATCACTCCCCTTCTCTGCTTTTTAAAATCTATATAATGTTTGGTAACAGAGTGGATTAGTGGACACATTAATTTAGGTCAATACGTACTGCTTACATAGACACGACTGAATTGCAACTACATCTCCGTTGCCCTTCAATATGTAGAAACAGTTCTAAAATCTTAATGCTGGTTTATCCTTATTGCTGACTGTTTCTCACTCTTTATGCAACTGTTATTTCGGTTCAAAAAATTAAAAGCAAAGCATTTCAGTATAAAGAAACCAATTACAAAGAAAACAAAATGAGTGTATTGTCCGTCTTCTGTGAGCTGAGGCCAATTCTGATTGACCTACTATTCCTTCCTTGTCAATTAAAATTAGTTAAGCATGTGGAAAGTACTTGTAGAAATAGTGTTATTTATTTACTTTTTATATCACCACACTTCCAACAGACTCTTGTGGTACATAGCCTAAAACCATTTATTTTGATATCTTAAAATACCAAAATCCTACTATCATAAGGCATCTCCAATAAAATATAACTATTAAAAGGTCTTCTAAACAGCATTTCTGGCTACCTTTCTAAATACCAGCATACCATAGGGAACACCACTGAAAAGAATTCGCTTCTGATCCCTTCCATATTTTGCTGAGAAAAAAACTTCAACTTCCTCATATGTGACATTTAAATTGAACAATTGTGTTGTGTTTCAAAGATGGTGCTTAAAGTACTTGGTCCAAGCCATCTAGGCCATCATAGGTCAAAAATGGCACTTTGAATTGTACCTGAAAGCTTGCTGTAACCAATGCAGAATCTGTGTTGTGAGAAGCAGTTCTCACCCACCAATAAGTGAACTACTGCATTTTGTCACCAACTGCAGCTTCCTAGTAGAGCAAATTGAAATAATTTATACAGAAGATGACAAGATCATGAATCACTGTTATCAGGAAAGACTGTTAACTGGCACATTAGACAGAGCTGAACAAAAGTCTGTCTGGTCATGGGCTCCAACTGTAGATCTAATAATAGCTGAGGGTATAGATTGACAATATCCCGTGTTGGGAGTCTACTTCTTCAGAAAGTGATACCTCATCGCATTACCAATGGAGCAGACAGAGAATTAGATAGTTAATGTTGGGCCCAAAGAACCAAGAACAACACATGGAGTTACTTATGAGTAGTTTCTTTAGCCTACAGACAGAATTTTACCAGACTTAATGAACTATTTGCATCACTACAATCTGGGAATTGCTAGGAATAGTCCATCCTTGCCTTCTTCCTGCCTACCAGACATTCCCCAGCTCCAATGTCTCTTTGCCCTCTCCACCACAGTTGGGTTTTTGCATAAATAGCAACTTAGTCTTGCTTGGATTCAGCTTCCCCTAGTTTCTTCTCATTCAGACCTCAACAGCCCCTCCATGAGGGCTCAAACGTTCCACTGCACCAGTGGCCTGGCCCAAAGTGAAGATCAAAGTAAATGTCAAAAGATAAATGAGAAAAAGAAAAGCCTCACAGCAATCCACATTTGGCACAATCTCCAAGCCAACTTTTCTCTTCTCACGCTAACTACTAAAACTCCCATTGAGTAAGGAATAGAACTGCTACATCAGCACCACCACTAAGCCTCACAAATAATCCAGAAAGCCCAAAAGGTTTAGTAATGATAGTTTTAGCAAAAGTAGTTTTAATAAAGCAAAAGGCTTTAATAATTTCAAAAATTCTGTGAAGCAGTTTACTTCTTTCAGGCATCCAACATTTTATGAGAACAAAAGAAGTGTGTTTGGAGCTGATAACAGTTTAGTCCTTTTCCAGTTAACTAAACTTGACAAAGTTATCCAGATGCTCTAAGCCCAAATGATAGTAACATCTGTGTGTCTTGTTTATGCTTTGCCTCTACTAGCTCTTTATCTTACATCCATTCATGCTGGTACAGATGCAGACCAACCCAACACCTTTGGAAAAGGATTATCTTTAAGTACAAGATGAGACTTTTGAGATCACAGCTCTTCTGGAGAGTCTGTCTTGACTTGCTGGATCTCCATCCTGGTATAAACAGACAGTTCATAAAGACATTAAGCAACCCTATTTGTATTTGAGTGAATGACTAAGCACTGAGATTTAATAATTAAAATAATTAAAACCAAAGTCATTATAAACAGTCTTCCACAGTAAACATTCCTAACTTCTTAGAAGTAGAATTCCCTAAATTTTCATGAACAGCTATGTAGTATAGCACAGATATAGATACCGGTATATATATCAAATATATTGAGGAATGAAAGCGACCATGAATTATTGAATGGGAGATAATAACTGGATAATTACACATTCACACATCTTAATCGTTTAACCACATACAGGAAGTCCATACAATCACAATTAGAGCCAGAACTCCCTTCACTAAGTGATGTGGTTGTTAAATGATTTGTAAGTCAAGAGCTGCCTGGATGGCTAAAATGTCTTACAACTGACCCACAGCTGATGAAATAGAGCTTTGAATTTCTCACTTCTAATCCAGTAGTAATTGAGTATATCATCTAATTGCAGATTTATACTGCATTTAGTAAATTAGTTCAATGCTAAATTTTAGTGACCACACAGATTTTCTCTGGTATGATTTGTCGCTGGTCTGGTACTTTGGGGTCCTTTAATGGCGAACCTAAAATAGTCATACTGCAAACCACAGCATGATTTGCTTCTGTTGGAAATAGTGTGTGCCCTGCATTTATATTAGAAGCTGCATATCTCCAACCATTTGTGGAAAAAACTAGCACACATTAGGATTGCTAAAATAGTATATTGGCGGTCTAATAATTCCACTGTTAACTATGGCATGAACATACAAGCAAGTCCAAAGTTTTATTTGTCTGCCAAAGGCAAACTGGAAGCTAACTTTCATTAAATTTAAAACTTAAGATTGTAGCTGGATATATGAATCCTGCTTCATACTTCAAGGGTACTTCAAAAAAATGAAATCTAAATCATTTGTCAAATCAAGTAGGGGGAAAATGGAGGAAGGGGAGAGAATGAGAAAGAAACGTGTAACAAATCAAATAGAACATAACCTACATAATAGCATAATCTATATTATCAAATATAGAGGGTTTTTAAAACTACTTGGAGATAATTTCACTAATCCCAGATTAATTCTGTTTAAATCTAGTGTTTTTCTGCCTCCCAGTAAGGAATAATCTGGGTGCCCTCAGCTCCACAACTTTTGCAAAAATAGAAGAGAAAAAGGAGGAAATGAACTGTATGTTTCAAGCAGGCTTCATTGTACACTCAACATTACTTTAAATAACATTTTAAATGAAACTGATTTCTTTCAGAAGAATAACTATCCAGATTTTAGAAGGGTAATTTCCTAATATTTAATGGTTAATAAAATTGAGAAAAGAAAATCTTATGATGTTTATAAGAAAATACAATTAAACCAGGGAGTTTTCTACTCAGAACAGTATAAATATCAAATGTAAATAGTGAGAGGAAAACTCCAGAAAACATCAATCATTAGAAAATAAAAAATGAAAAGAAATTTATAGAATTTATCACATTCACAAAAGTTTAGTATAAATGGATAAAATGGAATTGCTGTTTGATACTTCTTCCAAAATCTGAAGATTAGGTTAAACTCCACAATATTTTTTTAAAATTTAGGAATAAGCTTTGCCTCATGCAGAGACCACTGAGAATTTTAAAGCCAGTTTTAACAAAATCTTTGATCATTCTCTGCTATTTTCAAAAGGAAAACTATATGCTTTATGTTAAAGCCATTGTAACACTAAAATAAACATATCATTTCAGAAGAAATATATAGCCAAATATATCTATCTTACCCATCCACCTTGCTGGATGATGTGATCTGCAACATAATCTTCAAGGTAGGTCACTCCAAAATTCAGAAGTGCACCAAGTGGTTCTTCGCCCCGTTTGGACAGCTCTACCAAGAACCTCTGAAGAATCACCAGGGGCACTAAAACCTAGAGAAAGTAAGAACCAGGAACTGTAACATTGTGGCATAATGACAAGATTTTTTACATTTAAAGCATTTTATGCATGTTATGCATTTGCATATGGGCATATGTGTATTCATGCAAGCATACCAGGGTTTCTATAGAACCGGTAGGAACTCAGATCTGAAGCATACCCAGTATACTTATATGAAGAAAAGCCCATCAAAAATATACACATATTATTTATAAGGGAAGCAAAAGTTAAGACCTTAACATGTTCAAATCTGAAAGAATATTAGAACAACACTCAATAGAATACTGGTCAATTATGTTATTGTCCAGAAGGCTAATTTATCTCATAATAAGTTTCTTCATTCACTGCTTATCAAAATTAAGCTTCTTCTTTTTTTTTTTTACATTATCTCAGAATTTCCTCCAGGCATTTGGTTTGAGTTTTGCAGGATTATTGGGTTAAAAGTAGGCCCCATTTTTAAGATTACTAAATGTAGTCCTCTTCTTTCCATTTAGTAATCTTAATTTTAAAAGAAATGCTACTGGAATCAAACAGGACCTTTTCTGGATCATAATTTTTAGTTTGCATTACTGATTTCTGTTTATCCTTCATATCACCTGCTCCAATGTCTTCAAGCTTCAAATACATGCATTAATATGCACTGTAAACAAAATGTATTAAATATGTAATGTACTTACTCAACAAAAAATATTTTTCCCAACTAATTATTAGTGAATCGGAGTTCTCTCAAAGACGTCCCTGAAAAGGAATGAATGCTGCAGACATCACTAGCTAGGCAAGTTAAATAAATTTGTCTGTCCATCCGTCCATCCAGAATCTAACTATGAATTAAGAAATTGGGTATTTTATGTTTCAGGTAATTCAACTGGCAGTGACTCAATATCCACTGAAAGGAAGTTTTAAAAAATGAGCTGGTCATTACCTTGCTCCATCCAGTAGTATGACTTGCTGCTTCCTGCGTCCTCTCTTTATATTCCTGATAATTCACTGGTCTGAATCAGAGAAACCAAAAGGGAAGATAATAAAACTAAAGAAAGGCAAAAATATAACATTTTTCATGATATCTGTACACTACTAAACTAACTATATTAACCCAATCAAAAAGGCCAAAGCAGTTCTTTGGTTTCAAGAAGTTGGTCCAATCTATTAACAGCTTAAACCACACAACTGATGATAAAATTTATACAGACTTTGAAAAGCAAATAGCAAAAGCATAACACCTTGTTAACCAAATTTTGCCACGCTTCATGTCTTGAGCAGGTGTCAACATCCCTCCACTCATAAACGGACATTGTCAGAAACTAAATATTTTAATTTGCATCTGTTGCATCACCTATTACATTATATTTAATAGGTCCAGGCCTAATTAAATAAACCAAGTTTACAGTGTCACCTAGAATGTGTCCCAGATTATCTGGAGTTCCATAGATTTAATTATAACATCTAGTTGACATCAAGAAATGAAATATTTAGCCCTATGTTAAAGTATATTTGCTGTTTTTCCAACATAGGGCTTTATGGAATACTGCAAACATCATTTTCAGCTGTGGAAAGTATGTTTTTCAGAAATTCTTTTTCTAATTTATGGAGATTTGCTGTATTACAGATAATCCTCAGATTACAATAGCAATTGAGACATCACTAACCGATGTGGTCATAAACTGTGATCTCATGTGACTGTATCACTTAATGACAGCAATCCTGGCAGTCCTTGTTGTTGTCATTAAGCAAGGACTGTTAGGGTTGTTAAGCAAGGACTTCAATGTGGGAAGAGACACTGAAACTGTGTCCCAGGCAAGCAGACCAGTGAATGAGAGCTATGGCAGGTATTGTGGTTGGGCACTACAGAGGGCTGGTACTGTAGGTAGGTAGATGCAACCAAGTATGAATTCTCCATGCCACCTGGGACTCCTCTGGATCAAAACCAGAAGGAGCAAGAGCAGAAGCAACCTGTGACCTCCTGTCAGCTTCTCAACTGACTTTATTTGTATACCTTAGCACCTTGATGGCAAATCTATGACACGAATGCCACAGATGGCAAGCAGTGCCATCTCTGTGGGCACACGAGCCATCGGCCTAGTTCTGCTTCACTGCGCATGTGCGTGCGCCTCCCGCTGACCAGCTGGTTGTCGGGTCTCTGCCGAGCATGTGTGGGGCGCATGCGTGGGGCTATGTGTGCAAGCATGGGGGCTGTGCATGTGTGAAGGCGGGGCACACATGCAGGGACCACGCACACATTGGAATTTGGGGGTTTGGTTGTGCGCTTTGGGCACTCGCTCCAAAAAAGTTTAGCCATCACTGCCTTAGCACGTCTTACTGAGAACTTAGTGAGAGAAATAAATTGCCACTTATACTGCATAAATGTTAATCTATTTTATACAATAGCTACTATATATCAAACACTAGAGACAGGCTTTTGCTGTCATCTGATAGAAAGTATATATACTCATCTGAAATCTGTCAAGTTACTATATTGTAAATCACACAGAACCATTTGGAATTGAGAATATAAATTAGTGTTTCTTCACTCCAGTGACAATATCAGGCAATAATTATATTGTGATTTATTTATGTACCTGATTTTAAATGAACAATGCTAATAGAGAATTACCCTAAAGTCATTTGTATGACGAAAAACAAATCACTATAAAATGGAAAATTGTGTTGATGATCTGTTCTTAAATGCAATACCATTTCTCAAATTTTACATATCATGTTTTTCAGGATAATCAGAGAAATCTCAACTGTAAATCTTCCAGTGCCGTATTTGGTTCTATAGATGTTTTATAGGCTGAAAAGCTTGTTTAAGAAAGACAATAATAGTTTTTCTAGATAGAATAAAACTCCAATGCCTTTTAAAATTCTTTTTACAAATTACTGCAGTTTGAATTCCACACACTGCTGTATCTACCCCATAGACCAAAATAAAATGGAATTGAATTTGTAATATATAGTATTATATAACACAAAGAGGCTATCACATATAGCAAGTTATTGTGATACTCTTTATCTTGTCATATTAACATTCATAGTATTAACAAAATGAATGCTGGGATTTTATAATATCTCAGTTTTACATATCAATTTTTTCAACAACCCAAAGGACAGCCCACTGTACTGTATCTGATCATGCTTTTCTTTCTGAGACCAATTTGCCAACTTGTTATAACTTCTTTAATAAAGTTAGATAAAGACATCAGGACAGGAAAAGGAAACCAACCAATATATGTACTGTACATATGATGGGTTCTTTTATATGTAAATTTTAATAGAACACTTCAATGACCATACTGCATTATCATTGTTTATACCTGATCTATGCAAGTATAAGTAACTAATAAACAGTGTAGTTTTAGCAAAGGTATCAATTTCCTACCTAACGTTAACAGATATTCTGACCTACATTACAGCAAGTTCCACTTTTCTACTTGATACCTTTTTAAATGTCAGGAGTGCTTCCCCTATGAAAACAGAGAAGCAATTTTAATAGAAAACGTACACCCACTATGTGTTTGGCAACATTTGTGGCTCCCAAAATACAAAGATATCAGTATTAGCCGTACGGTATAGCATCCAGTACTGAATATTTGGGATGAAGGATTCATCTAATATGAATAATAACCTGTTTTTTTTTAATATAACCAAAGTTGCGCTTCAATGGTTAGATGCTCTAGACATTGATATTTGAACACATATCTTTTAAACATTTATATTTTACTGGGTTGTATTAATATAGTTGAAACATTAATATATATTGCTAGTCCATGTATGATATGCCATATGTTACTAAATAAATAACCTTTCATTTTGTTGGCCATTTCATTTTGTTGGTATGCAAAATATGTTTTCATTGTGTTGGATCAAAATTCCAGGTTTAAATAATAATAAAAAAATGCTAGTTCACTTCCTGCAATAATCAGCAAGCACATACTTTTGAGAGCAAGTCAATTGAGGTAACAAAAAGGCTGTAGCAAAATTCAGTCACATCAGCATTATCAAAATTGTGAGAATTTTAAGAGCAAGTACCTTCCTGCTGAGCAAAGCAAATGAGAACTCACTTGCTAAGTAGGATCTCTAATGCCTTTTCAAGGGGTTCTTTCAATTCTTGGAATACTTTCTCTCCGAGATGAGCTAAGCAGTCTTCAATTGAAGTCTCTGGATTTGCAGGGCTAAATACTGGAGACGTGTGGCAGTCAAAGCCAGTTGTAGTGAAAGCTGAAAATAAACAGCATAGTTCATTTAGCAAGGAATTTATATCACGATTGAAAACAATATATTATAAAAAGAGGAATTAATTAAAGTGTACATTATTAAGAATACAACTCAGGTAGAATACAATAAGCATACAGAAAAATCAAAGGTAACCCATCCTATAATACTAAAATAAACAGGGTAATAATACATATGATTTCTATTTTTATTCATGCCCACTCAACCTCCAATGAAACTTGTCAAAACAGGTAATTTAAATCTTGTTGGATTATATCTTTATATCAAATATTTCAAAAGCTGTGATTAACAAGGTAAATGAGTGGTCAAATCATGGTAATGATGTCTGTTTTAAGAGTCCTTCCTCTGGGAACAAGGAAAAATAATACCGTTTCATGGCATTAATAATACAAGAAGAAAAGTATACCAATATGTACAGACCTTCCAAAATTTCTTCATCAAGATGTTTCAATTCTTCCTCAATTTCAGCTTTAACTTTCTCCAAGGTCTCTTTTTCTACAGCTTGTGAGAACGTAGATGGATCTGTTCATGGATGAGCAGCAAAGATCAATCACTAGTACATATATTTGCACTAAAGCAAATGTACTCTATTTTATCAAAAACTTAGAAAGTCAAGATTATGTACTTAATATATGGAAAAATGTAAGCAAACTTTTCAAACAGCAAAGCATAACTGAAAACTAATCATAAGGAACACTACACCCATTATTGAATTCTTTTACATTTACATTAGTGGGATAGTGCTGTAAATACGGTACATATTTAATAATGGGAACTGGAAGAAAATTAAGACTAATTAAAGTGACATCTTTGGGGTTCAGTACCTATAAATACCTGCAAAGCTGATATTTAATTTCCTGGAATATTATTTATTTTATTTTTATTTATTATTAAATTGTTATGCAATCCATCTCACCAAGGCAACTCTAGGCAGCTTACAGTCCTACAATTAAAATACCGTATAAAAAATTAAAACAATAAATAAGAACCATTCAGTTAAAATTCAGTTAATCAAGATAGAAAGGAAGGGAGCAATGGGGAAGATGTGCGGTTTGGCTAAATCCATTAACCAACTCCAAGATACCACTCGTCATTTGCGGCTCCAGATCAGCTAGCAGAACCAGATCTTCAAAGCCCTTTCGGAAGGCCAGAAGGAAGGGTGTAGATCTCATCTCTGGGAGAGGGGGGGACAGAATGTTCCAGAGGGCAGGTGCCACAGCAGAAAAGGCTCTTCTCCTGGACTCTGTCAGTCGAAGTCCCTTGATCAATGGGGCCCTGCAGTATGCCTTTTCTGCCAACTTGGGTGGGGCAGACTAATCCCATCAGAATGAGCTGGTTTCTCAGATAACCTGGACTCATGCCACAAAGGGTAGGGTGTTGCCATTAAGGGCTTCCAACACCTTGAATTGCACCTGGAAGCAAACTGGCAATCAGTGTAGCTCACAACAGCGGTGTAACATGGCCGCCCTAGAGGCACTAAGAATTGCCTGCATAGCTGTGTTCTATACCAGTTGAAGCTTCTAGATACTCTTCAAGGGAAGCTCCATGTAGTGTGTTATTATTATTATTTTTGCTATGAAGAAGAAGAAACATTGATTCCTATGTAACTACATTTTTCTGCAACAGTACTTCCATTTTAGGAGGTCAGTGAGAATACTGAGACCACAAAGTACCCTTTTTCCATCATGGCGCCAATAATGCTCTAGAAAGTTTTCCTCTAGAACACAGATTGGCTCTTCAGTGGTTGGCTTCTGGAAGATCAAACTTTTCTGCAGGACCTTCAAGAAATGGGCATCAATATTTGGATGCTTATTCATTCATTTACTTATTCGTTGTGCGTCAATTGCTGTTTTTAGTTATGAACCCGAGGCATTCTGTTCTTTATAACATGTAACATATTGTTATCCCAATTATTTAAATTAATGTACTCCAAACATGACTAAGTCAGGGTTTAACTCAGCTGCCTTATCTTAATACTAACAAGACAGTTACATTTCAGACTATACTTGTACAAATGCTGTTAAAATTGATGTGGCTTTCTGGAAGTATACCTTATTCTCTGCTATTTAAAAGAAGGTACAATAGCAGTGGGCCTCTTCAGATCAAGCATTTATTTTAAAAAGCTTCTTCATTTTTTTAAGTTGTCTAGAACAATAATAAAGCAGTCTTTAAAAAAGAAGTCTAATAATTTGAACATTCTATAGGTATTTAGTTATTGTCTTACCTCCTTGCAGCCAGTATCAGCAGTCTGATTAGCACACAAAAAATAAAATTCTGCCTGTCTCTATCTCCCAGCAATTTGCCTCCTTGCAGCTTTAGTTTTACTTTCAGTTTAGCACCTGCGGAAGTTGAGAATCAGTAGCTTGGCTTAATAGACTGTTCTGCTTGCTGCAAAGAGATAAATTGCTGGAAGGCAGAGGCCAAAGGGTGAGGGTGGCTGGGTGGGGCTACATTTGGTGAATAAGACGCACCCAAGTTTTCACCCTCTTTTTGAGGGTAAAAAGGTGCGTCTTATACTCAGAAAAATACGGTATTTTTCTATACTTCTAAGGCCACCAGTATTTATACTGCTTTCCGATTTTTTTATACTTCCTGTCTCCAACTAACCACATTATAATGGTATTAACAATATTCCATTCCCAGTTTATTACAGATGTTAATGTATGTATTACTCTGCATTTATAGTAATACTCTTTTGGAAAAGAGAATCATGTTATTAAAGTATTACAATATTCAGCTTCAATGGTAGAAAACCATAAAACAAATGGTTTGCAACATACAAATAAAGGCAACTCAGGAATTCCTACTAAAGCATTCAATTCCCAGTAAAAAGAACATATATTTCTCAAATGTATTTCATCTCTGTTACATTTATTCTAGTTTAAAACTCAAAGATCTATAAATACTACAGTATGATGAAAATGATAACATGCATGGTGACATTATAATGGAAGCCCTGTTCTATATTTTTGTCCTCATAGCAGGGCTTATGTTGTGATGTCAGAATACATCCCAAAGGTGCTTTTTCAGGGGGCAACTGGACTTTCTTGTTTTTCCTTTGAAGACATTTCACTTCTCATCCAAGAAACATCTTCAGCTCTGGCAGGATAGTGGAGAATGTAAGGATTTATATTCCTTGCAGACAGCTATATAAATATAAATAAATAAATATAAATTATTCCATTCCCCACTATTCTGTCAGAGTTGAAGAAGCTTCTTGGATGAGAAGCGAAATGTCTTCAAAGAAAACACAAGAAAGTCCAGTTGCCTCTTGAAAAAGCACCTTTGGGACAACCATGACCTGCATGACTGAGAATCTCTACAGACTGCCAGAGTTCATGTTTCATCATTTGACCCCTTTTCCTTTTCCCCTACATACACTGTAACTGATACACTCCTTTGCCACAGGTTTAGCCAATTCACCTTCAGACAAGAGAAAAAGAAGACAAACGTCAGGCAAGACACATCAGGTAGTTATATTTTCTGACCAGAAGTTGTCTACAATGTAAATATACTGCAAATATTTTACTAAGCTTGCAAGAGAGCAAGTGCCTCCTTAATTTTAATTAATAAAATTTGAAGGGTACTTGTAAAAAAAAACACCAGAAAATACCCTTAATGGAAACTACTAATCAGTTTCTGGGTAGCCTTTGTGATAATATTCAGCATTACAGATTCTAATTTCAACAGTAATATATCAATAGGCATAATTTATTTTATATAATAAGGTAGAGGCTAATAGTATATACAATACATTTTGGGGTGGAGTAATTGATGAGAAAAAATCAGCTGAAAAAGATATGGATTCCTTAGGCAAAAATAAAAGTTATTTTTAACAACAGGCAAACATACAGTACAAAACCATGAATGGTCCAGATCTCTAACAATCAAGAATTCAACTAACCCTATTGGAATCTTCTGTACAATCTTCACGTGAAGAGCCAACAGATCTTGTAAGAGATTTATGCTGCACCTGTGGAGATAACAGTTGCAGGCTGTTTGCTCTGGCTGCCATCCCTTGCCCTATGCTTAAGCCACCCTCTGAGCCCTTTGTCCTCACTCTGTCCCGGCTCACATACATAGAATGTCTATGAGGGCGCTGCTGTGAAGAAAAAGGACTTGTGTAGCCTAAACCATAAGAAAAAGATTCATGAGGAGCAGATGCAGAATGTAGCTGGCTTCCATCCATGTGATCTGGCAATTTTAACTCCTCCATTGTTTTGGAATGTCTTGTAGATGACCTTCGTGATTCCAATGTACCATCACCTCTGTTATTTCTCCCGGAAGGACTGAGCAAAGTTCTATTGTCAGCATGACGAGGAGGTGTTGGTGTAGTAGGAGAGTTTAAGTCCAAACAGCTGGATGGAAAATACCTACTGCTATTTGATTCTGAAACTTGAATTCTGGCTTCAGATAAATTACCCACGGATTTGGAATCAGTCAGAGCTCCATGACTTTTTGATTTGGTGTGATATGAGGGGCTCTTTGAAGATTGTGGAATAGTATCAATATAACTGTGACGGCTATGCCTTTCACCCACTTGTAGTGTGCCAGTTTTGTTCTGTGAACCTTCCATAAATGAATGACGATTATGCTGTGATCTGGGATTTGACTTCAGGTATTTAGTACCAGGACCATCTGAAGTTTTGGCTTCTGAATTAAAATCAAATTCAGTTTTTGTCTTTACTTCTTTTGGACTGAGAAGATGTGGTATGTTATTATTAGCTAGATCCTTACTTCCAGATGAAGGAGTATTGTTTGTCTTTTTTGACAGCATTGGACTGTGAGAGGTTACAGGGAGATTTCCATTTAAAAAGCTTTCATTTGTTGAAAGGGCATCTTCTCTTTGCAGTCCCACATTCTGTAATTCTTTGCTGTTTGATCTGTGATGAGACTGCACAGCGGTACTTTTGCCAGATTGATTTCTATATTATGAACAGACAAGAAAAGCATTTAAAAAATTTAAATATCAAATTAGTTAAAAACACCATTATAGTCTTGATATAGAAAATAAACATCATGTGATTTTTCTTCACAGTATTATCCAATATCCCAAATGACTAAACTATGGCAACTGTTCTAAATTGGCTATATTTTGGATCCCTCAAAATTCAAGGATTTGACACACTTATCACACCACTACTAAGGCAAAATTCTTTAACTAAGTCATTGTATCGATGAGCAATAGATTTCACTAAGTACTTGGTCCGGAAAATATATGGGCTTCAGGAACATCTCTGTTCAGTGTAGAAGTGAATCTGATACGCTGAAGTATCAAGAAAGAATCTTATCATCCAGAAAACAAACCAAATCTAGATTCTCCTATTTTTTTACTGTATGGAAGACACCAAAAAAGTGCTATGTTTCATAGTGGCCTATTGGACATTATTATTTCCAGTCATTTTACCTGCTAGTTAAAGTGTTGCTATCTCCATGGTAAGGCTTTCTTTTAGTTGACCGTGAAGGTGAACGATCTAACATCCTTTGAGTTTGAAATGATGGATGGTTCAGACACTGTTCTGTTAAGTATCGGTCAGCTGGATCCAGTTTCAGCAAATTCTTTAGGTCAAATATTAGCAAACATAACATAGTAATAGATGTGGTTGCTGCTAGTTACAGCATAACTTTATAAATACATGCAACTGAAAATTATTTATCATTCCCACTCTTACATAAAAATGTTGACTCTAAAAATCTGTTCTTAAAAATAAAATAAAAAACACATCACGGCAAGCTTCTATAGTATAAGGTATATGTTTATATGCAGATTTACATAATTCATAAAAATTACACAGCAAGTTACTTTTGCTATATGGTTGTAATAAAATCTTATAAGATCTTGCTTTATCTGATTTTTCAGATATATTACATCATTAACAATATATTAAAATTATTTAATGGGTGCTATTAAGGAAACAAATTCCATAAAAATTCTGAAAATAATTCTACCTTGTTAAAAACATGCAGTTGTGTTGATTTCAAG
>JANHFT010005063.1:61334-71997 GCA_032467955.1 Pseudoxenodon macrops
TTTAGCCTCCAGTCCCCTAATCATCTTTGTTGCTCTTCTCTGCACTCTTTCTAGAGTCTCAACATTTTTTTTACATCATGGTGAATAAGATAGCAATGCCTTCTGATCTGTTGTGATCATCACTGCCCTGAGGAAACAACAACCTAAATCAAACATGAGATAATCATGAAGACTCATCAAGGACTGAAGGGACCAAAGATGCTGTATCAATGCATCACTTTCAGCACCACGGCCAGCAGCCATGCGATGCTAATTCAACATGCTGATTCTATGAATAGTTTTTTTTCTCCTTTAAAAAAAATTCCCCAACTATCTTCATTCCAAATTTCATCCTCAGCCTGTTTACAACACTCAGAGTAGAACATTGTTTATCATTATATATATATTTTTCTTCCCTGATAAGAAATGCTCATGGAACTGCAAAATAGTTTTGTTCAAGGCACTGAATATGCATAATGTCTCTTGGTACACTTGCTATGTCAGATAGCTTAGTTTGTATTTCGATCTTTTTAGGTCCTTTGGGGTGGGAGTGAGTGAGAGGAAAATCTAAATCTCTGTTGAGAACTAACATATAATAAGAATTGTCTTCTTTCCATCAGTATAACAGACATAATCTTGTGGGCCTTTCTATAAATCCCTTGGTTGTGTCTATCTATAGTAAGTCATTTGGAGGCACCCTATAGAAAATAACTTCTTGGGCCTCTTTGCTTTCATCTTGTGGATGAATGAAAAAATCTCTAGAGTAGTGATGGTGAACCTTTTCGGCACCGAGTGCCCAAACTGGAATGAATGCGCCCGCATGCGCACTGACCAGCTGGTCTTTGCATGAGCTTGAGCACTGGAAACCCAAAGACTGGTGCTTCGGCACATGTGAAGAACAGCTGGTGACAGTGCACATGCCCACAGAGAGAGCTCTGTGTGCTACCTCTGGCACATGTGCCATAGGTTCACCATCATGGCTCTTGAGTGACCTTCCCAATAAGCATAAATCATCAATGGGAGAAGGTCCAGACTTGCTGATATAATGTAGAGCAGGGGTGTCAAACTTGATTTTATTGAGGGACGCATCAGGCTTGTGTTTGACCTTGGGGTTGGTGGGTGTGGCCATAGTGGGTGTGGCCAGCTTGACATCGCTCGTGTCAGGGACACCTATGGTGACCCAAGTGCTCTGCCAGTGAAAACGGGCTTCCAAGTTCCATTTTCAGCTGGGACGGCCTCCTGCAACCCTTAAGAGGTAGCCCTCCCGAGCTCCGTTTTCACTGGCAGAGGGTTGCAGGAGGCCATCCCAGCCGAAAACGGAGCTGGCATAGGCACCATGGGTCAATCCTTCACTCTTTCCAGGGCAGCCCCGCGGGCTGGATCTAAGTACCCCATGGGCTGGATCTGATCTGCAGGCCTTGAGTTTGACACTCTTGATGTAGAGTTTCATTATCCTAGACTGTGAGGCTTTTTATCCCACAACAAAAATGACCCCCAAGAGTTTGTTCACAGTGGAATTAGTGCTCTAGGTAAAATCAATCTTAAAGGAGTATAAGTTTTCCAAAATAACATATTAGGGTAGCTGGATGAATGGTTTGATAGAACTCTGGGTGAATCCATCCACTTTTCCTAATCTCTTGGATAGCATCTTGGTCATATACATGCTGTTTCTTCTTGAACTGCCTTCATGGAAAGATGAGTTAAAGTATAAAAAAAAGTAAAGTTAAGTTAAAAAGTAAAGTAAAATGAGCTGCTGTACTTTATTCATACAACTGCTGACTTCTACTGTTTTTACTGCTGCAGAAAAGATGCTTCCAGGGAATTAAGGTTTATTAAGCAGCTAAGATACGAAACAGAATTGAATACTGTTGAAGCCCAAATCCAGTTTAAAGTTTTTGTGTGCTGGATTGTCAGAGAAACGGCAAGCACTTACGTGTTCTCTGAACAGCGCTCTGAGATGAAAGGAATGGAAATTGATTGATTGATTTAATATGCCATGCATTTATTTAAATTTAATATTTAAAATTTAAATTATTAAATGTAGACAACAAGGCACGAAAAAAGAATGAAAGTCCCTTTGCTGTTCACCAATGCACCCTACGGTGCGTGCAAATAATTCTGTTTTTCAAATCCATTTTTTAAAAAAAAGATAATTTAAAATAATATGTGTCTTGTCTTTGAAGAAACCCTGTAGCTGTCTTATATTATTTATTTATTTATTGCCAGGGGACTTTATAAAGCATTTGCCACACCTGTGTGGAGTCTCAGTTCTATAGTCATTATTCAGCTGACTTCTCAGGAACAATGCTGACTTCCTTGCAAAGAAAACTTGGGACATTATGCTATGTTTATAGTCTACTATATACTCTACTACTACTTGAAGAGCCGTAGTGGCACAGTGGTTAGAATGCAGTACTGCAGGCTAATTCTGCCGACTGCCAACAGTTCAATCCTGACTGGCTCAAGGTTGACTCAGCCTTCCATCCTTCTGAAGTGGGTAAAATGAGGACCCAAATTGTTGGGGACAATATGCTGACTCTAAACTGCTTAGAGAGGGCTGTAAAGCACTGTGAAGCAGTATATAAATCGAACTGCTATTGCTATTGCTACTAACTCCAGTCTTATCTCCAGGAAGTTACTGCTTTTTTTTCTCATAAGTTCTGAATTGACTTGTATTATGATGGCCCTCTGTTAGATTGATCATCGTAGAACATTTCCATATAATTGCTAAGGAGACAACATATGGCCACCAGGAGTTTATCCTGATAAAAGTGTTTAGCTTCACTTTATAATACATTAATTCAATGCTCAATTCTTCTGTTTTGGTTGATTTTAGATTATTTTTATCCAGATTGTCATACACAAGTGGTCCTCGATTTACAACAGTACATTTAGTGATCATTTGAAGTTAAAACAGCACAGAAAAAGTCACTTATGACCATTTTCCCCACTTACAACCACTGTAGCATCTCCAAGGTCACATGATTAAAATTCAGGCACTTGTCCACTGACTCATATTTATGACGGTTGCAGTGTCCTGGGATACCTTCTGACAAGCAAAATCAATGGGGAAGCCAGATTCATTTAACAGCCGTGTTACTAACGTAACACGTGCAGTGATTCGCTTAACTACTGTGGTAAGAAAGGTTGTTAAATGGGGAAAGACTGACTTAATAAATGTCTCACTTAGCAACATACATTTTGGACTCAGTTTTGGTTGCAATGTGAGGACTACATTAATCTAATTTTAGGTAAGTTTTAGAGCTAAGCAAATATTCCTGAGAAGCTCAGGAAGGTCACATGACTGTTGGACAAGTCATGTGACCTTCCTGAGGTGGGGAACTTTGGCCCTTTTATGACTTGTGGACTTCCAGCTGGCTGAGGAATTCTGGGAGTTGAAGTCCACAAGTCATAAAAGGGCCAGAGTTCCCTACCCCTGCCTTAGGCCAACAATTCTCCTCAGAGAATTAAAGTCTGCAGACACAGAACATGTTTAATAAATATGTGGAAAACCTTCTAACACAAGGGGCTGAAAATAGCATACAATAACCCTCTCTCAGAATCCCCAGTTAGTATAGCAATTTACCAAATTGGTTCAGAGATTTTGAGAGTTGCAACAAATCTGAAGAGGACCAGATTTCATATAGAAATGTCCCTGTTGCTAAGGCAGTTGCTTGCTCCAGTATCAAATTCTTTTTTTTTATTATTTCTTTTTATTTCAAAACCTATTGCCCTATTGGAGATAAAATCACCAGAATTCATAATCTCACATCTTGGGAGTTCTAGAAAACGTCATTTCAAAAGATTTGGTTGGAGAAAAATATTTCTACTTAGTAGCTGTGTTCAGATATGCAAACTCACAAAGATCATGATAACCATAAGGTGGTTTGTTTGAGTTTTGGCAATCTACATGCGATGTAGATCCCGCCAATTCAGTAAAACATATAGAAACAAATTATGACTTACCCCAATATTTGAACCTCTTGAGTAAGGCAAAAAATATCCCTGCTGAATATGTTGATGTTCAGTTGAAATTCATACTTGGTGCCATGGGCTTGTGTTTTTTTTTTAAGGACATGAATGCACAATCTGCTCATGTACAGAATCTCATTTTCCCATAAAAATGAGCAGATTTTTTTTACAAAAAACGAAAGAATATTTAAATCGTATTGCATTTACGGGTTGTGAATAAAGGAAACACATCTATCGAACACCATTTCAGGCGACACTAATAAGAATAGTAATATTAAATGAAATATGAAATATTAAATTTTATATTACCTGTTTCTAAAGCAGAATCCGTGTTTCTCTGACTTCTCCCAGCCTGACTTGTAATGGTGTTCCCGGTCGTCTTTTTCCCTGGTAATGGCTTCTTCGGAAGAGTAGCAGCTACCTTTAACCGTTTGGTTATGGTGTCTACGGCCCCTTCTAGGGACTTGTCTACGTACAAGGTCAGGTTGGCTAGAAGTGTTTCTGTTTTGGCCTCTATCATGGCGCCAGTGAGCTCTTGGAAACCTTTCTGAAACAATACGCCATCCGAGTGAACGGCTGGCATCAGTTTGGGGAGGCTGGCATTCATTTCTCTAATGGTTCCAGAGACATCCTGACACAGATTCCTTGCTTCGTTGGCTGTCTTGTTTAAGAGAGGGATACTCAGTGATAAGCGGATGCTTTTGGCTTCCAGAGCCCTGATTCTGGAACTGAAGGTCTGAAGCTGAACAGAGACGGTTTTCTCATTTTCGGTGGCCGCCGCTTTCACGTTTCTTACCGAGACACAATTGTTTGCCAAGAATTTGATGATTTTCCCTTCCACGGCCTGCAGGCGCATTTCATGATCATTGTATTCATTGCCGGAGTGCAATATTTTGTCATCCGGGTGACCAGCGTCTCTCTTGTGCTCTTGAACGTTTAATAACGTGGTGTTTGGGTTAGGGTGACCCCGGCTGAGGTGATGGACGTTCCCTTCGCCAAACGAAGATTCTACAGAGGGCCGAATTCTTTTTGGCGTCTCGTTTTGGCTGAGCAGTATCTGAAGGGATTCGTTCAGCTTTTGAAATTGTGGTATTAACGTCAACACATTTTCCATCTTCTCCCCGCGATCACAGCAAGCTTCAGTCTCATTTTTCCAGGTGGTCAGGGTTTCTTTGAGTACGTAGTTATCTTGGATGGAATCAATGGCACCGTTCATAACCTTCATGGTCTTGTTTAACCCATCCTCCATTAAAATGAAGCATTCATCGATTTGCCTCCTAGAAATTTCATCATGAGCCCGAGCGTCATTTTTAAGTTCCTTCTGATTTTTGTGGAGTTCCTCGATGGTGAAGTTCAGCGTTGTCACAAGGCTGGTTAAATTCTCCAGTTTTCTGCTCATAGCATCTGTTTCGAGCCGCAACTCATCCTCTGATGAAAGGCTGAAAGGAACTCCTTGTTCGATCAAAGGCTGGAGAATCTCCATGTCATAGCAGAGGTCATGAATCTGCTCATTCATTTTCTCCATCTTATCATCCAAGGGAAATATAAGGCTCTCCACAGTTTTATTTAAGGAGCGAATATCCCCTTCCACACCCCTTATTTGCACTTGGATGTCACTTTTGCATTCAGACAATACGTTGTCACATCTACCTTGTAGGTCGTGTCTCTGGATTCCTAATGAGATGGTTAGGTTATTGATCTTGTTGTCTTGGATTCTGAGATCATCGTACAGCTGCAAAACCATCAGGTTCTGCGTTTTCATTTTCTCCTGCAAATTCGTCACGAAATTTGTAAGATTGTCATTCATTGATTCAGCAGCTATGGGTACATTCTGGATTGAGTTTTGTTCCGCTGATAACAGTTGTTCATGTGCTTCTTTCATTTGTGTAAGAGTTTTGTTCAGAGACCCATAGTAAATATCACTCTTTGAGCTTTGCTGTTCTAAGTCAGCCTCCAAAGACCTCTGCTTTTCTTGCAGGTCTTTGATTGGCCTCTCACATGTAAAGCTGATATCTTCTTCAATATGCAAGATCTGGGTTCGAATGTCTAGTATTTCTACCCTTGTAGGCCTGTTTTCAATATCAAGGGCAAATCTCTGGCAGGATTTATTCAAACCTTTGACCAAGCCTTTGGTACTCTCAAGATCTTCAGAGAGATCAGATGTGATCTTGAAAATCTGAGCCACTGTCTCTTGCATGTCACTCTGGAAGACTTTAAACTGCTCTTTTATGATGTCTTTGATCAGTTCAGTCACACCTTTGGATTTGAAACCTACAGGGGAGCGAAAGACACAAAAGCTTTCTTTAATATGATGGAGGGGAAAAAACCAAAAATCCAATATTTAAGCAAACCTCTCTCTCTCTCTCTCTCTCTCTCTCTCTCTCTCTCTCTCTCTCTCTCTCAAACACACACACACACACACACACCAAAAACCCATTGTTTTGCCTCCGTAGGTGGCAGAAGCGAAACAATGTTTTGTGCAATAACATTTGCACAACGTGTTCCTGGCTGGATTATTGCCTTCGCGGCGTCTCAAAGGGGTTCTGTTTGAATAGCATTTTTTGCTAGTCACTCCCATCCTTTTAATCAGTTTTGCTGTCCTGGGGGAGAAGACATAGTATATGCTCCCTCCAATTATAAGCCATGGTGACAGGGTAAAAATGTAACCACAGATTTCCGGCAGAATAGTCTAAAGGTTTAAAGGAACTATCCAAATATTCAATCACCCACTTTGGGGGTTGGGTTATTAGGAAGATCTTCCGTCAATCGTACTGCCTGAAATGATTTTAATTTCTTGTTATCTAAGCTGCAGTTAAAACGGAAAGAAAAAGAAATTTACCGGTTAAGATTTATTTATTATTGGGCTCCTTCAAAGTAACATAAAGGAGTTTTTAAAATAAAAATAAAAATGAGGACTTCATGGGACGGCTGAGGATGGCCAAGGATGGAAACAAACAGTGAGAGACCCGACGAGGCCATTATCAAAATGAACTGGCCTCCACTTTTAAGGCTGTCAAATAAGGAGCAAAATCTGTTACCACATTAGAGCAAGTGGCAAAGGATGTGAAATGTAAATGCTGAGGCTGGGTGCCTGTACAGTGCCGTAATGGATATCCTTTGTTATGACCGTGTCTTGTAAGGGCAATAACAATAATTTATCCAGCTCAGCCTCATCCTTGAATCTTCTACTGCTGGCTCCACTGAGTACCAGCTGAATTTATAGAGAGATTTACGGCTATGCAGGCGAGCCGAAACTCGGACCCTGACCTTGAAATTCTTTCCTTAGGATTAGAACTGAGAAGCAGAGGTTTCCAGACACCCCCCACACACACACACACACCCCAAAAAAAACCCCTTCATAATATAGCCTAGAATGAAGTTCTTTGTTGCACTTTGAAATGATAATCAGGGGGGAAAAACTAACTGCCTAATTCTGAGCCCCTCTAGGAATCTATCTCTAGTTATTTTCACATCCAGTGGTTTCTCTGTTTGAACTGTCTTTATGCTAATAGGATTTAGCTTTTGATTCTTCAGCCCTTCCTCTCTGATCCATTAGAAGCAGTTGGGTGCTTGCATTAGTTATCTTTCTAACCTATTGGGCCACTGTCCTGAATTCAGACCAGAGGTGGGTTCTGAATCTTCTTATTGCCGGTTCGCTCAAGGGGCGCATGCAGCAATAAAAAAATAGTTTCTGCGCATGCACAGAAGCAAAATTTAGCTTCTGCGCAGAAGCAAAATTCAAAATGGCGGCACCCACAGAGACATCGAAGGAAATGATTCCGTGACATCATCACGGAGTTACTACCTACTCTATAGAACCGGATAGAACAGGTAGGAACCCACCTCTGGTTCAGACAGTTCCCTTTGTTCTCTTAAGGGTAGTCGTTTGTCAACCTTGCACTCTCCTGAACTATTGCACTCCAATACCCATAATTCTCAGCCAGTATTTAACAACAGCATCCGCAGGTTTGAATCAGTTCATTAGCAAAACAATTGAAAGGGGCTGTAAAAATCTTCATGCATCTCTTTGTTTATTATCTCTTTGCTTTTTAGGTGTTTATCTCAACATAATGGTATGACTCTATGTAGTGTACATGACTCTAGAATGTCTATATTAAATGTCATAAAATACTTAAAGTCCCAAAGGAACCGAAGATGCTCAACGTTCCTCTGATGTTATCCAACTAATTAAAAAAGTTCACCAAAATCTCAACTCTGTTCTAATTTGGGGCAAATTTGACTTCCAGGAGAAAGACCAGAAAAGCACCAGAGGGACAATGGATGGAACAATGGATGGAAACTAATCAAAGAGAGAAGCAACCTGGAATTAAGGAGAAACTTCCTAACAGTGAGGACAGTTAACCAGTGGAACAACTTGCCTTCAGAAATCGTGGGTGCTCCATCATTGGAAGTTTTTAACAAGTGACTGGCCAGTCACTTATCTGAATTAGTATAGGTTCTCCTGCTTGAGCAGGGGGCTGGACTAGAAGACCTCCAAGGTACCTTCCAGTTCTATTCTATTCTATTCTATTCTATTCTATTCTATTCTATTCTATTTGGATTTGGATTTGGATTTGGATTTGGATTTGGATTTGGATTTGGATTTGGATGATTCTTCCACAACATGGGGGACCAGGATTTCAGCTCACATGACTACCTTTGTGGAATAATTTAGAACTTCAGGGTCACCTTAAAGGTAATATTGTCAGGTGCAAAGAATCAGGACCATCTGTTAGATTGAAGGATACATTTTTTTAAAGACTGTACAGAAGAATCTGGTCAACTCAACACTAAAGGGTCAAGGGAATTCAGGAGGGATTGGACTTGGTCTGCTTGTGAGGACACAATGACTCGAAACTGATGATACACTTAATTCTGCCTCCGGTTCTGCTTGTCCTTCTCTTAGAGATATAGGATTAATGGCATAGAAGTGACTGAAGGGGCAGCCAGTATCATGGATGATGTCCAATGCCTTTTGGGAAGGGAAATGTGTCCTGCAGTTTGCCCACCTGTTTTTTATACCCTGTACACCACAATGAGGAATACTATTTGCTATCCCTGCCTCAAATGACAAAATTCATTGAATGTAAAGAAAGGTTGTGGGCTTACAGATAAGACAGAACCTGCTGTAATTGCCTTAAACGTCCTAAGTAAAAATCCTTCCTGGCTGAAAGAGAAACACATACCCAGAGAAACCTCTGATATGAGTGACAACTGACTTACTTGTAGGCAAATAAACACAAAATAACCATATGTTTATTTACTTGTTTGCCTTTTTACCCGACCTGTATGAGAAATCTTTTTAGTTAGTTCAGCATTATAAGGAATGAAGATATACTCTGAAGAGGTGTAATTTAGAGGAATTAGATCTAATTGAAGAAGGCACCCGACTTAGATCAATTCAGCATATTTAATATTGATGAATATCTTTTGAGGAGGGAATATATAGTTTGATAATGTTCTACCAGGTGGAAAATAAAAATACAGCAATATATATATATATTAAAAGGAAGAAACAGCTGCTATCACACATTGCTCCTAGAAGCACCGAGCTGAAAGCACCTGACGATGACGAATGAGATTTCGTCGAAACGTCATTGCCAAGACACCTCTAATTCTACGCGGGAGAGAACCCGAACAACAGAAGACCTACATATATATAAATAAATCTACATACATGCGCACCTAAAATGGATGAGTTTGATTAAAGTTGGAAAACTAATCTCAATAAGCAGGAGAAATGGTTAATGATGTGTCAAGAACATAATTTTAATCTAACGGAGCAAGAAAAAGGAAGAATAAAAGATTTAACTAACTGGAATATAAGGAAGAACCTGCGACCATGTGATATCAAAACCGAGGCAAGTCCTATGGGGATCAATCTCAAATCCTTAATAAGTGCTAATTAGCTAAAGAAACTCCACAAGCACTAATTGCTTAGCGAAGGCCACTTTCAACTAAAAAGAAAGAAGAATCTCACAGGTGTTGATGTCCAAAGGGCTCAATCTATTACAGCATTTCAAAATAAGTGGAATATAAGCAGCCTCTAACGTGAAGCTTATCTGGGTAGCATCTAAAAAAGCCTGTAGCATTGAGATTTCATTGCTATTATAAAGCACAACCTAATTTTGCTTATTTCAAAACACTAATCTAAGGGCAAGGACAAAAACATTTTAATGGGCAATGTTCCTGGAATGTTGTACAAACAGAAGAATTACAGAATTTCATGTACATTATCTTGATCATTCTTACAGCAGCTTGGTAAAGGTTTCCCTTGCGCCTATGTGCTAGTCATTCCTGACTCTAGGGGGCGGTGCTCATCTCCGTTTCAAAGCTAAAGAGCCACCGCTGTCCAAAGACGTCTCCGTGGTCATGGCTGGCATGATGAAATGACGAAGGTGCGCGGAACGCTGTTACCTTCCCATCAAAATGGTCTCTATTTTTTCTACTTGCATTTTTACATGCTTTCAAACTGCTAGGTTGGGAGAAGCTGGGACTAGTAACGGGAGCTCACTCTGTTACACGGCACTAAGGATTCGAACCACCAAATTGCCAACCTTTCTGATCGACAATTGTACTCTTAATGTTTTTTGGGACAAGCATGACATTAAAATTCATTCATGCATTCATTCACGCTAACCCTAACCCTAACCCTAACCCTAACCCTAACCCTAACCCTAACCCTAACCCTAACCCTAACCCTAACCCTAAC
>JANHFT010005064.1:0-10048 GCA_032467955.1 Pseudoxenodon macrops
CCGAAACGTTGTACTCATAACACCTTTAAATTTACACGGGAAAGAACCTGAACAACAAAATACCTACATATATATATGAATGTATATATATATATATATATATATGAAGAAACAGGATGCTCTTTGTGGTTTAGTGTGGCTCATTGACTTTGCAAAGTGATGAAAAGGGAGGACTAGGCTCAAGAAACAGGTGGCTAAGACAGGGGTTGCTTTGGAGGGGGAACAAAAAAGCAAATGGAATTTGGTTAGGGGTGGGTGGCTGCCTGGCAACCTGGTGATGCAAGCTTTAAAAAAAAAATATTGCAGAAGAAAATGGAGTTGATCTCTGCTGCAGTACTTTACTGTATCCTTGTTATGAAATGTGGGAAAGAAGGGTGACCGAAAGCTTTATATTTCAGTAGGAGAAGATGCTGATAATGTTGAATGGCATCTGGGTAGAAAAAATTATTGTGGCTTCAGCTGGTTGATTTAGAAGGGCAGGAAGTAACAGGTTTACTGGGAAAAAGATTAGGAATAGATTCTGGGTGTGTGTGGGACAAAGCAGTAGTATGATTGCAATGTTTTCTTTCCCCTGTCATATACAGTATTTACCTTTACAAGGGATTTAAAGATTGCTGCTGTCAAAATTCCAAACTGATGCTCAGGTAAACTGGTTCTCTTCTGCAAAAACCCGACCACCAGCTTCTATTTAGAGTTATGCATCTCTTCATTTTTCCTCTCCTGTGTCTCAGCAATATTTTTGCCTGTGGGTATTTTCCGATGGAATGAATTGTATGGAAACAACCAGAGTAAAAGTTGCAATGATACCTTTTCGCTTGGCTTGCTGCTCCAGCCAAATACTGAAGAAGTTGCCTGATTTCTCTGTTATCTTGAAAACATGCTTATTAACTCTGTTCCAAAAAAAGGAAACACTAAATAATGATACTAAAAGTATAAAGTTAAAAAAAATATACTGGCAGCCTGTGCATCTAACAACTTCTGTGAAGGTAACTGAGACTGAGGCCCATATTTGGTACACTCAGGAGAGAGCTATGATAATGTAGAAAGAAAATGAGATTGGGAGTTTCTTCTTGCACCTAAAATTATTAAGAACCAGATCTTTAAAGCTGTGGAGAGCCAATCTAAAGATGAATGAGTACATGAATAAATTCCAGAGTGTAGCCTGCTGTATCTCCAACTATTTCCTATTTCTCCCAGATGTTATTCTTGATAACATTTCATGTGATGTGCATCTCAAAATCTTTATTTCCCTAACAATAGTATATGTCCCTCATTTCATCCCCCAAACTGGTTTTTCTGGATATTGGGGTGGATCTATGACACTGAGATGCTTTGTTAATACGGTAGTTTGCTTGGAGGTGTAATTATAATTAATATCAGCTTCTAAATGTCATATATCTATGTGGCCATATGTCACATGATATTACCAATAAGCATGCCATTATATTTCAGTTGCATCTTTCAATTATGTGGTTTGGTTTAATTCTGATGACTAATTTTAAATGAAAGAAACCAACAATAATTTGAGGTGTTATAATTGTGGAACAGGGTTCTGGAGAGATAGTTTTGATGTTTTTGGTCCAGCTTTTTGTTCTGTGGCTGTAGCACGTCTTGCAAAACTTAGGACAATTTTTTTTTTATGTTGTGTGGCAATCCTTGAGCAAGATGATTCTGCAAGGGTGTGGTGCCAGTAGCAAGTTGAGACTGAGACCTCTGAGCAGAGCAAGGATTGGGCACAAGTCTGTCAGCTGAGAAATATAATGGAAATAATTGGCTGATAAACAGTCTGCTGCCTCTCCATTCACAGAGACAGCTGACAGCATTGCCTTTAGAGGATCACCAGGGATGGGAAGATGCCCCTGGAGGTGAAATGGCCGTTTCCTCAGGCCCCAAATCTGCCATGGAATTTGGCCAGCAGGGTGATCATGGGATTGGTGGGTACCTATAGCTGCTTCTGGACCAGTAAGTATTTATTACCTCTTCTCTGTTTTGACCGATGGCTGATTGAAAGTTGCTTGACTGATCAAGCAAATCTGTGACCTGGGGCTTCCTTGGCTGCATTATCAGGGAGGGTACTTGAAATGTTAGGAACAGCAATGTTGTCGCATGTCTTGGTTCTTCTGTGTATAATGCAGATTTTGGAGAAGAGGTCCCATTTTTCTGAGCTCTGGAAATTGATTAGCAACCCCAGGAGATCAGGGGGCAAAAACAAGAGGGTGGATACTAGTTGATGGATGGATTGATCAACATATTCAATAGGTTTATGTACCTTGCCTTTTCCAATGGCCAGTTTTGTTTGAGGACAAAAGCCACCAAAATCCTTGACTTGAGTCTCCTTAGATCAAGTTCAACTCCAGGACATTTGTTTGCAGTTTTCTTGGCAAAGGTGAAGAGATAATTTCCATTCCTTTCTTTTGGAATCGTTTTATAACTTTTCGCTTATGAATTTGGGTCTCCTTGATAAACCTGTATAAATTCTTTGAATACCCAAAACATTCAGAAGTCTAAATTCCTGATTCTGTCTGCCCTGTTCCAATCTGAATTAAATCCTGGGAACTCTAGAAGTAGAATTAATACATAAAATCCATTTGAGTGTTTTATCTATAAAGTGTTGTAGTTGCTGCTTTTCACAATGTTGCCTTGTTGTCCTTTGTTCAGGATATGTAAACAAGCTGAATATCCATAATGAAGAAGTTCTTTATGACCTAATTGAAAAGCGCCAACCAGGAACCCCACTCTTGACAGTCTGCAACCATCAGTCCTGCATGGATGACCCGCATCTTTGGGGTATGCTATGAGAAGGGAAGGGCTACCAGTTTGAGAAAAACATTGTGGTTTTTTTCTCCTCTTTGAGAGAGGAGGATTTGGAGTCAAACAAGCAAAAGGGGATGCTTCTCCCATTTCACAGATCTTCCATTAAGGTCTTTTAATTTGCTGTTCTAAAAGGGCTAAAAATATAAGCCTGTAGTTTTAAACTTATAATGCAAATAATATTGCTATGATTATAATTTCATCTAGCAATAACAGCAACAATGGCAACATAATTAATACAGGCAATTTATGAATGCAGATAATTTAATCCTAGGTGATAATTAATAGATAATTTATGAATGCACTGAAATGGACGAGTTGAGGCATGCATTGTTTTACATGAAAAAAGGAAAGAGGAGAAAGGAAATGAGGGAATTGCAGAGATCTGGAGCTTACATTGTTAATTTTTTAGAAACAGGCGGTTCAGGAAGTACTATGGTGATTAATGGGTCTTGTTTGGTCAAATATTTAATCATTTTCAAATTCTGAGTAAGTTTATTGCTCTGGCTATTTTTGCAGCAAGAAGGCAGTCGAGGATTTCCAGTGCAGATAATCTTGAATCAAGCAATGCTAGCAAGGGCTGTGAAACAAAAGCACATCTAAAGAGTTTATTTAATTTCAGTTAGTTCTGTCTTCCAAATTTTTCTTTGATACTTTTCCTAACACATCAAAAACTCATTTGGTAAAAGCACCATAATAGATCTCGCATTTAAGTCTCTGAATCGTTATTGTCTGTCAGCCCTTCAAATTGAGCCAGGTCAGGAAATGTGGACAACTGAAACTCTAGGTTATCTTGAAAGCTTCCCCATTTTATACCAAACAGAATCAAGGCAGATTTACCTTACATTTCTTTCTCAATATTTTTTTAACTTTCCCAGAAAAGTTGACATGGCTCTTGCATTCCTTTCTCAAGAATATCTTCATACTCCTGTTCATTGACTCAAACAATATCTAGCAGTATTCAAATATATCTGTATCTATCTTTAGCTATTTACCTGCCTCTGCTTTTTACAAATCATGATCAAATAGAATAATGTGTCCATGGTACTTGTTATTTAATTTGTTACTCCTTGTAATAAGTTCAGAGTCCAACCCACCTTGAACAAGTGTTTCCATCATAGATTATACACAGAAACATCTTTCTCTCAAGAAAGTTCAGTGTGGTTAAAGCCTCTCTGCTTTCAACATTCCAACCTGTTTGAATGATATGATGTATAAATTTCTAAGGTGGACAATCAGCTAGGACAGTGATGGCTAATCTTTTTGCTGTTACGTGTTAAAAGCGGGGGGAGCACGGGGGGTTGCACGCATGCCCACACCCATAATTCAATGTGCCCTACCTCCCGTGCTCCCCCTGCTTTTGGCATGTGATGGCCCGGTGGACCCTGTAGGCCTGTTTTTTGCCCTCCTTAGGCTGCTCCAGAGGCTTTCTAGGAGCCTGGGGAGGGCAAAAATGGCCTTCCCCACCCTGCTGGAAGCCCTCCGGAGGCTGGACACAGCCCATTTCCCAACTTCCAGTGGGACCTGAAGGTCCATTTTTCACTCTCCCAAGGCTCCAGATATTTTCTAGGAGCCTGGGGAGGGCCTCTGGGGGGATGGGGAAGGCCGTTTCTCGACTTCCAGTGGGACCGGAAGGCCCATTTTCGCCTTCTCCAGGCTCCAGAGGCTTACTTGGAGCATGGGGAGGGCAAAAATTGTCTCTCCCACACCCCCAGAGGCACTCTGGAAGCTGAAAACGGTCCATTTCAAAACTTCCAGTGGACCCGTAAGACCCAGTTTTTCCCCTCCCCAGTCTCCAGAGGCTTTCCTGGAGGCTGGGGAGAGCGAAAATGGCCTCCCCCCCCCGAGGCCCTCCGGAGGCCAGAAACGCCCTGCCAGAGCCTCTGTGTGAGCCCTTTACTTACCTCAAAACAGGCTGTGTGGAGACTCCTAAGAGAGGGGCGTGGCCAGCCAAAAATCATTTGGCCAGTGCGCGCATGTGCGCTGGAGCTGATCTACAGCAATAGCTCCCATGACGGCAGATATGGCTCCGTCTGCCATCTGTGGCACGCGTGCCATAGGTTCGCATCATGGAACTAGGAGTTAAAACTGGAATCTCGGTATTTTTCATCACAAGTCCACTTTTAAAAATTAAATACTAACAATGCTGCAATACCACCAAATGTGAGGCATAAGAGACCAAACATTGCACAATTTGGTGTAGTGGGTAGGGTGCTAGTCTAGAAATCAGGAAATTGTGAGTTCTAGTTTTCCCTTAGATGTGAAAGTTGGCTGGGTAAGTTTCAGGCCAGTCACTCGTTTCTCAACCTCACAAGTTTATTGTTGTAGGAAAAATACAAGGTCAAAGTATTAGGTGCTTTCTTGAATTACATATAAAAAGGTGGAATATTTGACAATACACTACACAATATTATACTCAAAGGTAGTCAGAGGAAAAATTCATTCCTGTTTTAAAAACAGGAATTTACCCACCTTTTCATGTTAATTCAAACCCGTGACATCAAACTCTGGCTCTCCCCGAATCACATTCCAAATAGTGATAAGCATTTTTTTTTAAATCCCATTCTTAACTGCAAAGCTACTTCAACAGCTTTCCAACATAATCTGTTTTTTTTATATACTTCCATTTATTTTTATTTTTGGTAGAAATAGGTTTGGATTGATGCCATTAATGTTGTGTCTCCTACAGGTATCCTGAGATTACGTCACGTCTGGAACTTGCAGAAGATGCGGTGGTAAATCATGAGGAAGTGTGGCTTTCCCTGGAAAAAGAAGGGCCCCCATTCAGTCCCTGTTGTGTGGGTTTGGTGAACATATGTCAGTACTGTGACATATTTTTTATGGCTCTCTTAGGACTCCAACAGCTGCAGATATCTGCTTCACCAAGGAGCTGCATTCCCATTTCTTTAGCCTTGGACGTTGTGTTCCTGTCTGTCGGGGTATGTGGCTGGTTTACTTGATAGAGGAATAGACAGATCACAATTAGTGGGAGTTCAAAAAATGCAATATTCGTTTTAGCGCTATTTGTAAAATTGAATGCAGATCATGTTTAATGTCACCGAACATCCAGTTAATGGGAGACTAGTGTGTCTGCTATTGAAGGTAGTCCATACAGAGTTGCAGTTGGGATTTTAGACACGGCTATTCTTCATGTGTGCAAAATGGAGAAAAGGATTCCGTCAGAGGAAAACAGTACAAGTTCAAAAAAGAAGATGCTCATTGGGAGTAAAAAAATTCATCCAACTGAATGGCACAAACATGGCTATAGCAACGCTAAAAATAGGACGAGATGTTGGAACAGCTGAATTTACAGTGTGCAATATTATAAAAGACACAGGGGAAATAAAAGAAAAAAGTAAAGTTGTACCAGCTTTTTGTGGTTTGACAACCACAGAAACAGAATGTGGATGTATGGAGTAAAGATTGCAATAAAAATGCATTCCTGTTGGCAGAGTAGCTATTCAGAACAAAACTTTAAGTTTGTTTAAGGGAGTAAAAGAAAACAATAATAATAAAGTAGAACAAAGATTTAATGCTGTTGTTGCTTGATTTGATTGATTTAAAAATCAAATTTAACACAGGTTAAAATTACTGTAGTATTTACATATACATATAAACATTTTAGGTTTAAAATATTCCATTGCTTATTTCTATCAAACTGGAACCAATTACCCTATTTTCCATAGAAATATCACGTCAAATAGTGTGAATTAGGAATTATGGGACTCTTTTGTGGGATTCATTAACCAAGGCAAACAGCTCTTGGGATACAAGAGAGATGATACCAGGACCAAGGACAGAAGTGCCTGAAACAAACTGGAAAATAATTTTCCATCTTGAGATCCTCACTAAATATTGAGGCACTTCTTTCGACCTTTATTTTCCAGTGTCATATTTTCATAAAAATAATAGTGACCTATAATGTTTTAAATAGCATCTTTATTAAAATTACAACTACAATAAAAAATTAATACCAATTAAAAAATGGAAAGTGCAGAAGAAATGAAAAAAATAAAATAATACTGTAGTAACAAGAGACATATATGAGGAAATGACTTCCTAACCTCATAGCAAGTATAACCCATTTTAGTAACTTATCTGTCTCTTAAAAATATACCGTACTTCTGCAGAGTAATTTGTCATTTCCCCCCAGAAGCCTACTTATCTTACTGTTGCTGAGTAGATCCACTAAACATTGCTAGTTGCTTTACAGATGGAAAAAGGCTCTCTAAATAAAAATCTTATAGATACAGTACTTATGTCTTTTTTTCCTAGGGAGGGATGGCAAGTAGTATGGTTGGGGATATACGCTTTAGGAACCCTCTTAAGAGTGTAGGTAAGGAGTTTGCATGTGAGGTGGAAGAGCTTGACAGTGTTCCTTCTTTTCACAGGAGATGGAGTCTACCAGAAAGGCATGGACTATATACTAGAGAAGCTCAACCGTGGTGACTGGGTCCACATGTTCCCAGAAGGTAGCAGTAGCTGAAGGCTCTTTTGGGAGGTTGCTGGGGGTTAGAAAGCGCGGATGCATTTCATAGCACCTTGCTGTCATACCTGGACTGCCAGATTCCCTGGGGGGGCTTGCAGTGCACCCTATTGCTCCACATTTTCTCCCATCTTTCTTTTGCAGGTAAAGTGAACATGACTCAGGAGTTCATGCGCTTCAAATGGGGTAGGTATTTTCCTAAGAGCTGAAGTGCATTCTGGGGTATCTCTGTCGCCTCTAATTCTGCTTCTTTTTCCTTTCTTCCAGGTATTGGGCGTCTTCTGGCTGAGTGCCGTCTGCATCCCATTATATTGCCACTCTGGCATGTAGGTGAGGCCTCAGTCAAAAGTGTGGGGTGAGGTGGAGAGAAGGGAAAGTAAAATTTGCACAGTGGCTACAAATTACAATTGCCAGAATAAATGAGTGATAGGTATCTCCAACCTAATTAATATTAGTATAGGAAGAAGAATATGAGAAGAGGTGGCTCTTCTCATTCGGGACGATAATAATCTTGAAAGGAAGCTGGCAGGGACTCACAAATCAGTTAACCATCTGATGAAGTAATTTGTGATAGCTTAGAGGATAATAAATCATTTGAAGGTGCCACAAGATCTTTTCTGCAATAGAGTAACAGGACCACAAGAACCTTTTCCTTATTGATTGCCACTTTCATTTTTGGGAAAAAATTTCTGGAAATGAGTCCAAGAGGATGATTTTAAAAGGTAAAGTGGCAAACCACCATAGAAGGGCCTTCTTGTACCTGCTAGCTCCTTCCGTGAGCAGGCAAAAAAAAGCCCTGCAACTGGAACAAACTCTCCCCCATCTACACATACAAGCTGAACTTTGAGAATTTTGTTCCTTGTCCAAGTGCCTTGGATGAATGCCGCTCTAGTACGGATCTGTTTCCTCAAAGCACATCCATTCAACTCCCATTTCCAACTTGAGGATGCCTCATTATCCCATCTTCAGGACATATCCCCCTGACGCAGCCTATTTTGTATTTATCTGATCTGATGTAAAAGTTGCATTTTCTGTTTTCTCCCACATCTCCCTTGATATGTAAGATTTGCACAATGCCTGAAGCTGCTGGGGCTATAGAGCTGGTGATGTAGGAGGGCCTGGGATCTGCCCAGTTCCCGTAAGCCCTTTTGGTTATCTCCCCTTCAATCCCCTTCCCCTTCCTCCTGATTTCCTGGTTCCCTTCTGGTCATGCATGTCAGAGAAGATCCCAGAATGTGTGTGTGTGGGGATAACATTGATTGAAGTGAGCCCACCATCATCCTCGTACAAATTGCCAAGATACCACAGAAGGATAGGGTGACTTCAAAGTCAGCATCATTACTGGGCTGCCTGTAGGTCACAAGAGAGCTAGTGCTGGCCCAAGCAGTCAGGTTCTTTCTAAAGTCACTCTCCCTTCCTGGAGCCTGAGCAGCATGGGCTGAAACAAGAGAATTCGCTCTTGGTGCTTTCCCCTCCCAGATCTTCTCTGATCTGCCCATAATCCTTGTAGGAGGCTTGCACTTCAGCCAATGCTGCACTCCTCATGTGATCTGCCAACATGCTTGTCAGCAGACTGCAAAAAAAATGTCAGATAGGAAGGTAAATAAGACTGGAGATATATTTGCTAGAGGTAATTTTACTGTCAAAACATGCTGTGCTACCTGCCTGCCCCTCCCACCTCCAACTGCAGGCATCATCCTGCCAACTGCACGTTATCACTTGTTTCATGGGATGGAATGATGTCATGTACTCTCTGTCTGTCCAGTGTGAATTAGGTGCTACAAATGACCTTTGTTGTGGATAGGAGCTAGAGAGAACAGGAAGCGATTAAAAAAAAATTGTCAGTGTGGAATCCTGCCCCTCTTACATAAAGGATAGTACTTGGTGCTTGTTTTTCCACACCCAGCAAATGGAAATGGGAATCTTGGTGCGAGGGAAAATGCAGTCATAAATTATTGCATCTAAAACTTGCTCCACAGTAAACTCTTAGGACACTGCCACTCGCTGGCCTCATTACCCAAGCAGAAGGGAAATCAGCTTTCAGGACAGAGCAAAGATATGCTAGCAGGAAAGCACATTAAAACATCTAAATGGCTGCGTCCTCGGGTCCCAATTTGCACGATAATAATATTTTTACCCTTCTATATTTTATTTCGACTGGGTTTAGGCAATCAGTATGGAGAGCAAAGCTGTATATGTTTAATGGTGCTGCTGATGTCATAATTATTCTATCTAGGCAGCAGCATCCATGGAAAGAATATCCAAATCAGCAGGATGGAGGGTGGAGCATCATAAATGGAAGCCTCACCCTTTTTGAATGTGCAGGTGCAAAGGGGGCAGGGCTTGCACTGCACTGCTCCCATCTTTCCTTCTTGCCAATTTCCTCCTTCCCACCCCTCTAGATTGAGAATAGGATAGGGAAGTAAGCATTGCAAAAAATCCCAGATATCAAAGAAAATGCTGGAAGCTGATCTCAACAAAATCTAGAAGACAGCACAATCCCCCCCCCCCCAATCTCCTGAACAGAAGTTGCAGAGCAAGGGCCAGACTGTGTGAGGGGGAGAGAAACTGGTTTGCAGGGATCCTATTTAAATAGAATAACATTAGGAAAAACTTATAAGAACTTCTGCATAATTAGCTGAGCAGATATATAGATATAGATATAGATCTATAGATGTAGGTATTTTGTTGTTCGGGTTCTTTCCCGTGTAGAATCAAAGGTGCCATTAGCACAACGTTTCGGTAAAATCA
>JANHFT010005064.1:10148-22735 GCA_032467955.1 Pseudoxenodon macrops
TTGGAAAAGACTGTGATATTGCAAGCGAAAGATAAAAACTCCTGTGAAAGCAAAGTGTAGCTTTTCTCTTTTTGACTGCCCCCCCCCCTTCCATCTTGTGAGTACAGCTCCTTGTGGTCCCCTTTGGCAGCTCCACATGAGGGTCATGTGGTGACAGAAGCTCAGCTTGCATCTTTACTGGACTCTGCAGTAGACGGTGGCCCTCACAATGTATTGCTGTTCCTTCAGGAGAAAGTAAGTTATGGTGACAGGCTTCTTCATTGTACTTACGTCACTCCTTGCCAGTATTTGCATGCTAACCTGTTCATGTAGACTCCTAAATCCTTCCTATTATAACCTATGGGAGTAGAAAAGTCTTTTGGAAATAAGTAGTTAATAATGCTGTGGTATATATTTCATTGTCTGTATATACTGATTTTGGTTCTTTTGGGGATTCAGTGTGTGTGTGTGTTGGGGGAAGCTTCCTGTTTCTTGAGAGTGCACATGGCAATAAAAGGAAGCTTCTGTAGCTTAGTCATGTTTGCTGGGTGTCTTGTGACATCTGGTCACTTCTTCACTGCATTTATCAGGATCTTTGTTGGGCAGTGCTGTAGGGTGGGGTATTTCTCTTCTCCTTTTTCATATTAACATGATGATAAAATAGTAATGCAGGTTCTCCCTAAACTTCTGTTGAAAGCTCCTTTTGCCTGTTTTTCCTTTTGATCTGTTCTGTAGGTTTGAACTAAAATCAAGGCGACTTCTTGTCAAAATATAAAATGTTAAAAATGCTGCTCACAAAGAGCCCTGTTGTTCATAGAGAGGTTTAAAACCATTTGTCTTCCTTCCCTTGCAGCTTAGCATTGAGGATTTCACAGCTTATGGTGGAGTATTTGGAAATAAGCCAGATAGCGCCTTCCCCAATCTGGAGGTGAGCGAGAATAATTGAGAGTTATAAATTATACTGTATCACCTATTTCTCTTACTATGCATGTATTTGTGCACATCAACATATATCTCTGAATATTTATATGCATAAAGAGAGAGAGAAAGAGAGAAATCTTATTTAAGGTACTGTTTGGGGGAGAGGGGATCCATTGCTCTTGAATGTCTGATAAATCTTAAATTATGTCAAGTTATGCTAATTATTCCATTTGTATAGTGTCATAAATCTCATGAGTGAGATAAAATCAACTTGTAAATTAACATGTATTGGACTGCATTAGCTGGACTTCTTCAGATACAATGCATTTGTTTAATTATTTTAGGATGGGAATTTAGCCTTTGCATCTGAAGTCTGAGTGGAGCTCCTTGAATTGAGTTTCATTATGAGTGTTTTTCCATTACTGCTTCCAAGAAGTAGTAAAAAGAGGATCTTAAAATACAGTCATGGAATTAACATTTCCATTGTGTCCAGTTACAATGTCTTTTCTTTTCCTTTTTAGTTTGTACTATAAGCTAGAATGTCTTCTTGTTTCTTAAACATGTGGCAGCGAGGGACTGGAAGCCAGAAAAATAGGTCATTCCACTGTATTAAATAAAATGAAAAAGGAAGAGAAACCGTTTGGGGTTTTTGTTTAATAAAAAAATAACAGGATCACTGTTGTATTTTATTTTAATTATGTTTGATCAGGATTTCCTGAGAACTGCATTCATATTCTCCCTCAATTGTATAGCTTGAAAATTCTCTCAAGCTAATCTTGTAACAAATGATGTCTGTGAGAAAATGTTAATTGGAGAGAGAGAAAACTTTCCCTAGCAGTCTTGAACTTCTAGAAAGGAAAAGAAATAACATTCAGATTTGATTTGAATTATAGCTATAGTTTTAAAATCTAATTACATATTCAGCCTAGTGAATGGTAAAGGTCTCTTCATGTCACTTAAAAAGGGGAGATGTTCAGATTTAGGGCCAATAAGGGGCTGCTTCCTAGCTACTGTTCAGTTTTTCTATGTATGAAATTCAGAATCATATAAAAGTAATTAACAATTTTCCACGTATGAGTTTGCATAAATAAGCTGGAATATACAATGACAAGTGAAAGACTTGTACTTTAATACCAATACTATTTATTTCAGACTATAAATTACAAATAGAAGCTTTAAAAGGTTCTAAATGTTTTGTTTATCCCTTCTTTTCCTAACCTTAACCCTTTTTACAATAATAGGCTGTTTATAGACAGTTAGTTGCTGAAAATTACTGATGTGATTTCTTGCCAGATCTTGGTAAAAATGAAAAATGGGCTCCGCTAGCTGTTTTGAATGAGGAAGGATGCATTTGGCTCCTGACCATTAATTTATATTTAATTCTTAATTCTGAAATTACATATTTTTCCTAGAATTTATCTATGATAAACATAGTCCTTGAGCTATGACTGTGGTGGAGCCTGCCCATGGTCACTTAACCAACCCAATTTTATGACCTTTTATGTGGCAGTCATAAACTGGTGGTCATTAAGTGAACCCGTTATTTGCTATGGTACAAATAATGTTTTGACAAAACCCAGAAGTAATTGGCAAAACCATCATAAAATGTGATCATATGACTGTGGGATGTTGCAGAAGGCCATAAATGTGGCCCTGTTGCCAAGTCCCCAATATTTGGTCATGTGACCATGGAGGTGTCTCAACTTTGAATCCAGGTCATTTTGGGGTCCATTGTAACTTCAAATGGTCACTAAGGCACCGGCTGTAAGTCAAGGACTGCCTGCAGTGCTGAATGCTGAATATTAAAGTAAACTCTGGCCACGGCTTGGTTTGAGAGGGGGTCAGTAGCTGTTGAAAAGCAAAATACTATAAGCACTAAGAGATGCACAGTGGCAGCTCAAGATAATGGAAAAATACCCATCCTTTTATTAACAACATAATTTGGGCATAGAACTGACTACGGTATTTCATTCCTTCCCATCAGAATGCCTTAGGAACAGCTTCCTCTTCCTTGGTGCTTCCTTCTGTTGACTGGTTTGCAGCTGGTGCTGTGCCTGCCTTTTTGAAGGCCAAACTGGGCGTTTCACCTCTTCACGTGGACCAGAACACCTTGCAGGAGCTGCGACTCAATGCCAGCCTTCCTGCCTTACTGATGGTGAGATTGCCTTATACCACTGGGTAGGTATTCAGTCTTGTGGTCCTTTTTGTTGTTGTTGTTGTTACTGTAATGTCCTCCCTCTTGTGCATATGCCCACACAGATATTGCAGGGTGAATCCGCAGGTCTGTAGGTGATAAAGGAATGCATTGACCTCTTTGGGGAAGGCATGAGAGAATAAGAATAAGGTTACCCAGTCCTGAAAAAAAGGAAAGCAGGAGAAATGAGCACAAAATAAACCCACCTTGATTGTTGGAGAAAATTTTCAGGTGTTTGTTCTTGTCCAATAAAGGTTAATTCTGGAATCCCTGCCTTGCCTGTTTCTTGACTTGGTCTACTTCAAAGGGCTGACAACAATCTTGAGAGCTTGTTCAAGTTTTTCTCTGTTCCATCTTATACTAACCCAAGCCTAAGTTATTTTGGTAATTTGTTTCTCATCCTTCCCTCTATCTCAGGGCTGTGTAATTTCTTTGATGGCTCCCTCATATCTTTTCCCCCCAATCAGTTTTTCAGTCCTTTGCATGAGGAACAACTTCCTATTGACCATTACATGTTAACATTCAGATAATTTCTTACCGTTTCTTGCTCTTGTGGATCCAGCTCATAGTATTCAGTTCTCCCAATGTACTCTGCAATTCCTACTTCCCCTGTGTGTAGCCTGTCTTGGTATTTCATCTTTTGTACTTTCTCCTTTGCCTTCTTCCCCATACCTGTCAGGCACACGCATGTCATGCTTCCTTCAGGTTTTTCAATCATTCTCCACTGCACAGTCTCAAAAGGCTGCTCTGGACTCCCTTCTCTATGAGGTAGCGAGAAGCAATGCAGCTAATGGAAATTTAGGCCAAACTTTCTCTCCCTAACTACAGTAGAGTATCATTGATAACTACAGGTGGTCCTCGACGTACTCTGCTAAGTGAGACATTTGTTAAATGAGTTTTATCCCACTTTATGACTTTTTTGCCACATTTGTTAAGGGAATCATTGCAGTTGGGTTAAATTATAACACCGTTGTTAAGTGAATCTGGCTTTCCCATTGATTTTGCTTGTCAGACATTCACAAAAGGACCCCGAGATACTGCAACCCTCATAAATATGAGAGTGGTCAAGCATCCAAATGTAGATCACATGACCATGGGGACACTGCAATGATCAGAAGTGTGCAAAATGGTCCTAAGTCACTTGTTTCAGTGCCATTGTACCCTTGTAACTAAATGAAATGTTCTAAATCGAGAACTGCTTGTAAAATGGAAGAATCTAGATTCACAGAAAGGGAGGCTGGAGACCTTCATGTTAACAACCTGTCATCTCTCTCTTCCTCTCCCCCTGTCCCACATTTCTTCTCCAGCTCTAGTCTTATGGCCCCCAAGGAAGTTTTGACCAGCAATGGTAAGCAACACCTTGAAAACCTTAACCCTCTGGGGAAGAATGGCTTCTGATGGCATTTTGGGTGGGCCTGCAATAATGCTTGGAATGTTCTTGTGTGGGATCCTGATTTTAGGATCATCTCCTACAAGTATTCTTGACCTACAGCCATTTGTTTAGCGATCGTTCAAAGTTACAATGACACTGGAAAAAGTGACTTAGGACCGGTCCTCGTGCTTATGATCATCACAGCATCCCCCACACTACATGATCAAAATTCAGGCGCTTGGGCAACCAGCAAGCAATTACAATGGTTGCAGCATCTTCCGGTCATGTGATCACCATTTGCGATTTCTTGGCTGGCTTCCAACAAGCAGAGTCAGTGGGGAAGCCAGATTCGCTTAACAAGCATGTGATTCACCCAGCAGCTGCAGTGATTTGCTTACCAACTGTGGCACAACAGATTGTAAAATGGGACATGATTCGCTTAGCAACCATCTTGCTTAGCAACATAAATTCTGGTCCTAATTATAAGTCGTTGTAAGTCAAGGATTACTGGGGTTCAGTTTATGGCAGCCATCTTTGTGGTACTCTTACAGTGGTTTGCTTTTTGCTGTACGGAATAGCTTATGCAAAAGACTGTCTCAAGGCAAGTTGTCACTGACAAGGGGCAGCAGCAGCCTTACGTGAAGCAGGGAGGTAAAGAGCAAGCATGCAGGTTGGGCGAGATTCAGAGAAGACAGGAAGTGCTGCTTGCTTTTGGGGCTGTTTATTCATGCCTGAGCTTTAGCCTTCGGTTTTTTTTTCCCTTCTAACAAAATGTCTTCTTGCAGATGAGATCCTGGGGCAGGTTTTGAGCGCTCTTCAGTCAGAGGATATTCCCTATACAGCCATCCTGACTGCTCTGCGGCCTTCCAGGGTACACGGTCCTTCTGATTGCCTTGCAGTTGCTCTTCTTACTCTCCTCCCTGGTTCCTGGGAATACATTGTTGTCTGAATCACATTAATTGGCTGCCTTTTGAGTTTGAGGCAGTTTGATAATAATAGGCACACAGTTCACATTGCAAATGTTAAAAGAAAAGTAAAACATAGTGATAATTAAATTATACATGAAGATACGGTGAAATGAGGAAGACAACAAAAAGGGTTTTTAAGGCTCTTTAAAAAAAATATTAGACTTTTTATTTAAAAGAACTCTAGCAGTAAAACAGATTGACTTAAATTGGATTGTGACAAAGCAAAATTTTCAGAAAATGGATGCCTGTGTGGATGTCAGGGAGCATTTGTTTACCTGTTTACCAGCTTTATACTGTGCCTTTATTATATGCAGTTCAAGCTACCATACATCTTGTTTTCCTCACACTAATAACTCTGTGAGGAAGGTTGGACTGAGAGCGACTGATCCAAAGTCATCTGTGCTTAAGACAGACGAGAACATGGTCTCCTCTTTCCAGCCCGGCTCCTAAACCATTGCACCAATCTGGTTCTCTAAAGCAACTCTTTCTGAGGTACCTGACCTCTTAGTGGTACTCCAGAACCTGTGCTATAAGGAGTGAGCGAGCCAAGCAACATCAATTTAAAAATTCATTTAGATTCAGTAGCAGTAATGAAATGTGATTATTCCTTGATAATTTGTTATAAAATTTATACTTTGATATCAACTTTTGGAGGGCTAGTATTGGAAAGCAGAGGGAGCTACATCCTTGTCTACAAACCCAAATCATAATCTTGGTCTTTTCTGCCCCACTGCATTCTCTCCATCTTTTTTTTCTCTCTCTCCACTCTCTGATAAAGTGACTTTTGGTGGGTTTTTTTAATGTATGGTATTATAAATCTGTTTGTAAGCTGTCTTGGGAAACACTTGCTGCATGATACAGCATATGAAGAAGGGAAAATTCCCCTGTAGGTTCTCCGGGATGTTTCTGACGTGGCTCCAGAGAAGCTAGGGAGACAGCTGCTTCAGAAGGAGACGGCATTTGCACCTGTCCGTTACCCCAAAACTGGGGTCCCAGACATACTCTTTTGGGCCAGCAATTTATCAGTGACCATCAACAACACATTGTTTGACCTAACCAATTTAACCTTTGGGCCTAGTGCTGTGGTTAATGTGGACGATTCTGAAAAGAATTCCAGTGCTTCTAAGTAAGTAGGGGCAAGGGCTGTGAGGATGGGGTGTGTGTGTGTGTCTAAAGATGGGATAATATGAGCTGTTGAAGAAAGTATGTAAAGGTGGAGTGGGAAGTTGCAAGTTGCTAGTAGTTGGAGGAGCAAGTTGTGTGCACTTTTACAAATAACAAAATTCACCTTTGAATCATTCAACCTGGCATGTCAATCTGTAAACATTTGGTGTGATTTTGCTTCTGCTAGTTAGGGTGTGTGGAGGATCCTAAATTCTGGCTTTCCTATATCATTACGATTGCTCCATTTTGCCTCATGTTGACAACTGCCTGCATTTTGCCCCCAGATTTCTCTCAAATTTTACAGATGATGGGGGAGATGTAAACACACACACACACACAAACACAGTTTGAGGGAAATAATCTCTGGGATTTTCCTGTGCCGTGCCAAATTCTAAAATTGCATACAGGTAGTCCTCGACTAACGACTGGTTGTTTAATGATGCAAGTTACAATGGACTTTTTAAAAAGCTACTTATGAACCAAAGTTGTGACTGCCGCACCTCACCACACCCCACCCTCTTGCCATCAGAAAATGGCAAAAAAACAACATTGGATAAGCTTGATTCACTGAACCACATGGTTTGCTTAATGACCACTTTCATAAAAATAGTTGTAAAATCAAATCTGGTCATGTGGTGCCTCAACACAATCACAACATATAAATTGAAATTCCAGGCTCCATTGTGGTCATAAATCAATGACTACCTATATTAGAATCATACTTAAAGCTTGGACAGCATTAGCTAAAAATGAAGGCTACATAAGTCTTTACTAAATATGAAGAGGGAATCTATAGTTTGGGGCTGGTTGAATAAATAAAACTAATTTTGCTTTCTCTCCATAGATTGGTACTGAAATATCAAAATATAAAGGGGAAACAGTTAAAAATAAGGTAAAGTTGGCACAGTTTCTGAGATCCTGTTCTTAGAGCAGCATATATTTTACCAGTTGTTACTTGTCTTTTTCAATCTGGGAGTTAAATCACCAGGTTGTTCTCTTATCTACTGCAGAGTTGAAATTTGATATAATTTTATTAGTATTGATCCATTTAGCTAGCTAGATAAGATACAAATTGTTTAAAGCCTGGCATTTTAAAGCATGAAACACTTCTTGTGGTACAATTTGCATTGAAGGGATCAACTGGGTCTTTTTGTTAATATTCTAAAATGGAAGGTCTTGTTCCTTAGATTTTGTATGTCGTTTTTCCAGTGTTGCCCCTGAGGTCTCATAGACAAATAGAGCCTTAAGTTATTCTTATCTAACCCCTGTAACCTCCAAGAAAACTGTGTGGACATCAAGAGCTCAGCTTGGCTCGGGTCTTCATCTTTAAAGGCCCTTTTTACGATAGTAAAAAGTAGCCAAATGGTGGCATGGTTACCTACCATTTTGAAGGTTCAATATACAGAAATAATCTCTTTACTAAACTAGACGTAATACTTTTAAAATATGGAGCTTCCTACTAAGTGTCCTCCAACAAAAATAGAGATAAAGCAGAACATCAATCCATATATATGAGCCATCATTGTACACACACGTACACACACACACAAATATTAAATGTGATCCTGAGACTCAGGAAGCTGCCAGCCCATAGTTTCTCTTTTAGTTGAAGTACTAAGGCTTTTTGAACATTTTAAGGCATTTTTAGAAATCCCATGTAAACTGAGAGACAAAGTGTTTTAATGAATATAAGATATGTGATATCTATATTAGATATGAAACCTGAAACTACTAGGCAGTTTTGGGCTAGTTTAATTCAAGCATTGACCCCGAGGATTACTAGTGGTTATTGCTAAGGTTTAAAGAACTAGCCAGGGTATTTTTACTTATTTTGCTCCTTCTCTTCCTCCTGCCTCCCTCCCACCCCCTGCCTCCCTCCTCTCTTTTGGTTTTTCCTCTCTTCCCACAGTTTTCTAATGACAAATGCCAGTTATTCCATTTCTAAGCGGAACTGGTTTGTCCTCCACACTGTGGAACTGGTCATGACTGGAGACCCACCTGCTGTCTTCAATGTTACCCAAATAACAGCCCCTACCAGCTATTCCTTCAGCTGTGCTTGTGTCAGCAGTGAACCATCTTTGGGGGGCATCTTGTTCCCCGCCAAAAATGCCACCCAGTGGGATCTGACTATCATGAGATTTCAGGTACGTGGAGTGGGGAGAATACATTCTAGCTGGCTTGAAACGGTGACAGAAAACCCCCCGTCTTTTGTAAAGCCAAGCTGACCCATCTTTGTGATTGTATCAACTCTAATCAATTATTTGGTATTAGTGAGAAGAATGGGCTTTGGTTGCTTTCTGATTGGCAGTCAGGGATCAGTCTCCCACATCCTCTGACTTCTGATAAGACTCTGTAAATGGCACTGGGCTAGAACTGTTTCTATATACTGTAGTAATGGAATTTGTTAAGATCCTGTTGGGTATATAGCCAGGTATAGAGAGATTTAAACCAGCCTGCAACACTAATGCAACCTTCTCTCTTTGCAGATCCAAAGCTACCAGCTGATAAATGAAACATTTGCTGATGCTAGTGACTGTGCTGGTTTCTTTTCTCCTGGAATATGGATGGGTTTGCTCACTTCATTGCTTCTTGTTGCTATCTTCACCTATGGCCTCCACATGATCATGAGCCTCAAGACTATGGACCGATTTGATGACCCCAAGGGGCCTACCATCTCTGTGCCCCAGACAGAATAGTGGTCTGTTCACGTGAATCTCATTTTATTGAAAAAAGTGACCAGCTTGTGTATACCATTATTCTGCCTATTCCATCAGTCATCATCCCAATCCCTAACATGATGTACTAAATTCTACTTGGTCCTGGACCTTTATCTTGTATAGCCACTCCCTGACTCGAATTCCCCTTATTTTTCTCCCCTCAATCTAATATTCCTGGAGACAAGCTGTAAATAAATAAGAGGTATTGTTTCCATACTTGATAGAGCTGGGCATCCTGTGTTTTGCACACTGCTGAGAATATCTACACTGGCTATATCTCCTCAAAGAAAACAACCATTCCCTTTACATTTCTAGTGGACAGAAACCTTATCTTGTAAAGTGGTGTACATTTTCTCATTTTTGTTGAATGTTTTTTCCCCCTTGCCTTACCGAGATTCCTTTTTGCACCCATACTGCTGTATTCCAGATAGTTTTCTCCCCATTGTCTTTATTTATTTGTGGTTCTTGTGATTAGGTCTGTTTACGATAACTCAAGTATTTGGGACTTTGTGCTGCTCGTGATCAGGTTGGGTTGGATTGGATTTCCCTCCCATGACCCACTTGCTGTTCCAGCAATTTGAAAGATGCAAATAAAGGAGAAAGAGTTGAATCTGTGTAGTGTGCGTTTTAAATATTAAGTAGCAGCCCCTTGTGAGCTATGAAGGACAACATATTCTGAAACACCTTAAATTTTAGTTGGATCCATGGAAAATGGTTTACTATTCAAATATACTATGTTTCTTTACTCCCACAGTCTATTGTAAATGCCAGTTATGAATGCTGCTGTCTGCATTCTGACATACTGATTTTAGGTAAGTCTAAAGGCAGAAGACAGCAACTTGCAGTATTGGATTAATTTTAATAGTCCTCGGTTTAAATTCAGTTTTTACAAGTGATTAATTCACAATAAAGATCAATCTTTTCCTCAGCAGACTTTGTGGTATGAAATCAATCAATCATATCAATTTATTACACTCATTGGCCAGTGATTAATAGAATTTCAATATGGAAAATGTAAAATTAAAAACCAAGAAAAGATTAAATGGATACATAAGTGGAATCAAAGGTATAAGTACAATCTTTAAAATAAGAGTAAACTGAAATGAAGTATGAGTGATATAATAAATTTAACTGATTAATTTTAACTTTACTTGGTTAAACAGATTTAACTGTTGAGTTAAATTGAGGGCTTAATAAATACTAATATGCTAAAAAGATCTATATATCAATTTTATGAAAAACAATTGAACACCCATAGTTTTCATATGAGTTTTATTTGGTTAGTAAAAAGCTGCAATAAATTTACATTGATAAGAGTTGACACTAGTTTGCAAGAGTATCTATCAGCAATTATGACAGTGGTTAAAATAAAAGGATCTTCAATGTGTCTGCCCATACCCAGTCCCCTAATGATCTTTTGACAATTTTTTATAGCTGCAACACAAAACCCAGCAGTGTTCTATCTGATAACTAATTTATTTTCTGATAGAAGAAAATCAATGCGAAAATGTTAATTTTGATTTGTAAAAATGTCTGTAAAGGAAGAGTAAAAATTGGTTCACTGTCCTGGTAATAGAGGCATGAAGGCTGTGAAAAAAAAGAGTTCATACAGCTCTGACATTTATCATTGCTTCCAGCTCTTGCTATTGACATAGATATAGCAACTGAAATGCGCTTCAACAACAAAAAAGGCAGTCCATACATGTTTTGGAAACAAATACCTGCTTTTCCTTTTCCAGTAGTGGTTGCATTTGAGAATCCATTTCATTTGAAAAAAATGTTTCACTGTTGTAAAAAAACCTTCCTGAAACATGTTGCAAGTAAATCACATTTAACAATGCATGAATAATTACAAAGTATCCTAATTAGATTTGGCACTATTAAAAAGAACATTGTTAACCTTTTAGTACAGTTCTGTATAGCCAATAGATTAGTGATACTTAGTTACACCTTTCTTTGTAAATGTATAGAAATATAACTACACTGGGAGCCAGGATTTAATATTAAATGGGAAAAGTTGGTTTCTTAAATCCCGTTTATAACAAAAGCGGATAATGGATTGCTGGAATTTGTAGAATATGCCAAATTATTGTACAAGTAAAGGCACAAATGTTACATACTGTCATTTTAAAGATTCTATAATTCAGTGCTATTGTAATCAATGGTAGCTTGGCTTAATTTTAAAAAGTTTTGGGGATGCTATCAATTTACAACTCAGGCAAGGATGATAGCTAATAATAGTAGTAGCTGAGGAAGGTAGTATCATTGGAATGAGAACTTTTTATGTTCTACCTTTAATAGAAAAAAAATCCCATCCCTGGCTTTCTACAATAAATAAAAATGTGCAGTTGCTGAGTAAGGGGATGGAGAAAAAGGAAGTTTATTTCATTTTATTGTGTATTTCCCAGGGAATTAATGTGCAAAACTAGTCTGCTTTTTCCTTTTATGTTCAAGAGAATTCAACAGAAGGAATTACAATACCTGAAGCTATTGTGGGTCTCAATTCCTCTTGTAATTCATGCAAAGGTATGTAAGTGCTGTTTTGTACTACAGTTCTCATGGGAAAGTGGGGAGCCTTTGAATTAGATGCTTTCTACCTCCGTAGCTGAAATGATAGAAGGAAGTGACATTTCCTTGCATTTTCATGAATAGTGCCATGGGCAAGAGAGGAAATGGCTGCATCTGTTTTGACACTGTAAAGCTAGCAAACACTAAAACGCTAATACAACATTTTTCAGCCTTAGCAATTAAAGAAGTGCAGATCAACTCCCAGAATTCTGAAAGTTGAAAGTCCATACAATCAATCATTATGTCTGATTTTTGCCTAGTAAGAGCATTGTCAGTAATGCCGTTAGACCTAACCAATCCCTTGTATAGAAAGCCTTTCTGCAAACAGCAAGAGGTAAAAAGAAAGAGGCAGAATACAGCTGAAAGAAACTATCTGTTTCTGGAGTTTCTTTAGTTTGTATACCAGAGGTGGGTTCTGAATCTTCTTACTGCCGGTTCGCTCAGGGATGTGCCTCAAGTGCACGCGCAAAGTGTGCAAGTGAGCACATCCGCGGCAGTCAAAAACTAGCTTCTGCACATGCACAGAAGCAAAATCCAAGATGGCGGTGCCCATGGAGCCACCGACAGAACCAGCTCCGTGACATCATCGCAGAGTTACCACCTACTCTATAGAACCGGATAGAACCGGTAGGAACCCACCTCTGCTGTATACAATAGTCCTGGGCCTGCTCTCCTGAAGCCAGGAGTGATGCTGCTGAAGACAT
>JANHFT010005064.1:36243-48289 GCA_032467955.1 Pseudoxenodon macrops
CCAGGGGATAAAATAATGTGCTGAAGCTGACCAGACTAAGGACGCTACCCAGATGAATACCTGGTAGGCAGATTTTTCCCCCCTATTTTCCTCCCCAAAAACTAAGGTGTGTCTTATACTCCGAAAAATACGGTACATATGGCAGAAATAAAGGGTGTAGTCTAATTCATCAACCTTGCACAGTAATTTTCTGTGAGTGGGACATTGCCTCGTATGAATCCTACAGATTGCTGAATACTGGATTTTTGGAAGATAATTTTTTTTTTTACAAAGTGGTATAAATAATGGTATAATAAACATCAAGCGCAACGTGATGTACAGATAATAAAAATAGCTTTATATCAGGTCCCGGAATGGCTAGAATGACATAAGTTCTGATGGAGATTGTGAGATATGATAGCAGTAGTGGAACATGGGGCTGGAAAAATATTTGAAGCTAAAGGCCAAATAATGGGTCTCAAAAATGGTTTGAAAAAATAATCAGTGCTGATGAGTGACCAATGATTGTGGTTGGCTGGTTTCTGCATCTTTAAATTATATTTATGTGATTAGAATCGGGAGTAGGAACATAAATGTGTCCATACAAACTTGTTCCACTGATTTCTACTTCTTCAATTGAAATGGTTTTAAACACTTTTCTTTCCTTACCAGGTTTGTGGCCATCAGTGATATATATGAACCCACTGAGGATGGAACTGAAAGTCAGGTGAGATTTCTCAGGTTTTCTGAATTGTTTTAGAGCCGGGTTCTCCAAACTCGGAAACTTTAAGCTTGCGCTGGCTAGGAAATTATGGGAGTTGTCCACATGTCTTATAAAAGTTTCAAAGTTTGGAGACCCCTGTTTTAGAGTGTATTTTTTCCAGAACTGGCTCTGGCTCTTGCCCTTTTTTCCCCTTTCCCCATTGGCTCCAGTCTGTGAACTTGTATTCTCTTTCCTTCTTTTCCCCTCGCAGATATTCTGTTCACGATCGTATGATGCCACCACCCATTTTGAGACAACATGTGATGACATCAAAGACATTTACCGGCGCATGGCTGGGGCTCCATTTGATTTTGAAAGCATGAAACGGCGCCAGAATGATGTCTTTGGCGAGAACGAGCAGTGACCGTTTCCTTTCTTTTTTCCCCCTGAACCCCACCCTCCCTGGGTTTTTCCCATGTAAGGGACCACACTCCCAGCTAGGGGCTGGCTTAATTCCCACACCTCACTGAGATTGGCTCTTCCTCCAGATCCTCATTCAGGCTATGCCAGTAACTTATTTCCATGGGGAAAATGTAGAATAATTTTCCTCTACCCCCACCCCAGCTGGTGTTTGTTTGTTTATTTGTTGGTTTGTTTTTGCACACAACAAGACAACCCTCTCTCTCCAGGACTGAGGTTAGATCAAGTTAATGCAATCTCAGTCCTTTGAAGACAAGCCTCTTTCAGGTTTTTCCAGTGCCTGTAGGGATTTTGGGTCCAGATTATGTATTACATACAGTTGCCTGGAATTGAGTTCTGCCCCCTCCTAGGAAAAAGCACCTTTGGAGACAGGAAATTCTGCCTACTTTTCTGTTGCAACTTCTTTCTCCCTGTGGTTTCCCATGAATATAATAAGGAAAGGCAGAATTAAGCACATCTAATTTTCATTGTAGGTTGCTCCATCACTAGTCTATTCTAACTGAGGAAAAGGAAAAACAGCCACTGGGTTTTAAAAGCATGCATGGAACATATATTTCGGCCTTAATTCTTGCTATTGATCTCCAACTGCTCACTCCCATCTGCTCACCTTTTCTTCAGTCCCCTCCCCCCCTTTCTCCTCCATTTGCTGGGTGTTCTCATCTCTGCCATCTGTGCCCCTCTTAACTCCTCTGAGCCTCGCATTTCTCCCTTCCTGTATATAGTGAATCGATTTGCTGCTTAACTTGCAAAGGACCATCTGGGGACCATATCTTGCCATATGTATAATCAGTCTTTCCTCATTTTCCCATTTCTCCTGATCATGATGTGAAGCTGCATTCCTCTGTTTTGAGAGGAGACTGGAATCGTGTGAGGATGTGGGGGCACAAAGAGCCATTCTGAACCATCTCTTCTATACATGCTGCCCTTGCAGCTGGTCCCATGTCCCCCACCTTGCACTTGAGATTCCCACGGGCCTCTGTTTGTCTTGCATCCATTTTGTACCCTCCCCCAATTCCTTTTAGTTTCTTTAGCCTCAAGCGTGAGAAGATTTGTATTTGTACGTGTGTATGTCTCTCTTGTGTGCTGGATATAGGGACAGGGAGGCAGTTCTGTCCCTTTCCACTTGCTGCCACCTGCTGTAACTTATTGTAACTTATTAATGAAGCAGGTTAATTATTTGTTGGCACTTCTGACAATTAATGAGGTTTGGGTGGGGGTTAGGCTGTGGCATGAGTACAGGGGCCTGGGGCCTGTCCTGCGTTAGAGCCTTCCTTCCTTCTGAAGCCAGCTTTATGGTTAACGATCTGTCTGTAACTCTAGGGGAATGCGAGGGGTCAGCTCTCTCCACCCCACAACTGCTCAGTTGTTTCAAGATAATAAATTCACTTAGTCTAGCCCTGGCTCTTGTCTGGTACCATTGCTGCAGAGGAGGGATGTGGGGAGCAGGGGAATAAAGTCCAGGCTTAACTCACACCAGTGAGAGGAAAGAGAAACCGCATTGAATTCAGGAAAATGGAAGAAATATTTTTTTTAAATTCAGAGAAGCACCTCAATTTGGTTATGTGGCAGTATAACACCCAGAGAGCTTTGAATGATAAAATGTACTATTTTGCATAGCTGATTCTGGCTTCAGACTGTCAGATAATGCACCTCTGTTACTGTTGAAGTCTTGAGGCAAGGAAGTGATGCTAAGAACAAGACAGCATGGGAGTCTATACAGATTTGTATAGCCAGATCTCCTCTCATTTTCCCTACACCAAATTACTGGAAATTGTGCTTGAACCCAGCTGGCTTAGAAGAATTGAAAGACTAGTCATACTGCATCCATTTTCTCAGTCCACATAGAACACCAAGGACCAAAAGGTTAGAAGGGGGTTTAGAAAAAAAAAATCAATTCTATTTTGTATTGAATGCCTTAGCACTCTATATCTAATAAGACTACTATGGTTGTATTAGTTGTTTTAATATCAAATTAGAACTGCCACTATTTCAACCATCCCATGTCTTTTAGCCTAGTTGATTTATATCTTTTTCCAAGTGTGTATGGAGGCAAGGCTAGTGTTCCACTTGTGAATCAAAAGAAGTCGTTCTTAACATTTTCTTTGCCTGGTTCTCCTTTACAAATACAATCTTGAAAATCTACTTTTCCTGCAGATCCCGCCTATAATTTTAAGCCCTTTTCCTGTAATTATCCTACCCTCCTCTAGCTATACAGTTGTAAAACCTGGATAGCAATAAATAAAATGGCCAGGAAGGCATTTCAAGGTGTCTTCTACTGAATATTATCTTTATTCATGAAAAAAAAGAGCTGAAGGTGACATATTTACTTAATAATGCATCTCTGTCTTGAAAGATGCTCTGTATTTATGGGCTAGATTTTCGTTCGTCTGGCACAGTGCTTCTGCTATACATTAAAAAATGTGAAAAAGAGATCTCTTAAATCTAGCTTTAGTGATTATTTCAATTAAATTTAAATACTGCCCTCTGAAGATATTTGGTGCCGGTCTTTGAATGTACAACTGGCACAAAGGTAGCCACTGACATAAATCAGATTAAACTTTAAAATAGCAACTTTCTATTGACCAATTACAATGGTGAATGTGTATCACTTCTGTATATTTTAACTTGGCATCATATGGGCAAGTTGAATATTCAGTACCTAATACAGCAAACAAAGAATATTTCAAACAATTTATAAGCAATCAGTGCAAACAAAATTCAAATAAATAATATAAAGGAAATCAGGAAACATTCTTCCCAACTGAATTGCTTGCAAATAATGACAACATACATCTCATTTAAGGATCGTTAGAATGCATTCATCCATATTACATACGTACAACAATATGGGAAGACTTCAAATATTGTCAGTCCAGCTTCCTTATATAATTTTTCTTTATCCCTTTTGGCCAATAAATGGACAGTTACAACCATGATGATAATTTCCACCTTTTTAAAAAGGAAAATTCAAACTATTGTCCCTGCTCATTCCCAATTGCAGTTCATAACTTCCTCCACACATACGAGTATATGGTAGTTTATCAAGCTACTGTATAGGTTTGTTGACAGGTCACCCAATTCGCCAGGTTTGTGAATCCTGCTAAACCATATTTAGTAAATGTGAAACAACTTGTCAATTTGCATGAGTACAAAATGATTAAAAGGGTTCGTTTCCTTGCAAGCCTTTTGAAACACAGCTTTCCAGAAAGAGAGTGATGCAAATTTGACTTTTCTCTGGCGGGATCGCTTTCAATACAAGTGAGTATTGAGTTTCACACACAGGATTGTGTGGGCTTCAAATCCAGAAAACATGCTTACATTAGGGGGCTTGTGAAAGCTGAGTTACAGGTATCCTGCGTACGGTAGATTCGGTTTCCTATCTTCACAGAAGCTGCGCTAGTTGAAAAATATTTGCCACGTTACTCGACAAGGCTTACTTATTATTCACCATAATTATATGTGACAAAGCAGCAGTGACTGATCCCTGGGGAGGGCCAGCATTAACTACGATAGAAAATGAAACAAGACCTCCTTTGCCAGTTAACAAAAACAGCAGTAGCCAAACTGGCATTTTCTCGATGCTTTACACACTATCAACTTCTTCTTATAACTTGGTTGTGCTTGGCTGAGATTTTTGAAAGTTTGGTCGATTTTGCTGAAAGGCGATTTTGGGCACGTTCGTTCGTGAATTCCCACGCCTCCTTGCAGCGGGCGAGGAAAAGAACCACGAACGACGTGGAGAAACCAGCAATTTAATCTGGAATCTTAAAACCCAGTTATCTGGGACTCTGTCCTATTTAATTCCTAGACAGACAAGTATCGGATTCTGTAATAGGACTGCATTTTCACTTTCTCACAGGGAGGGAGAACCTTCCACTGAGATTTCTGTTCTATTTCTCCCTTTCTTTAGCATTTCTCTAGGATGATTTCCTAAAAGGTCCCTAAGGGGGCGTGCATAAGCGCACCGCCGTGCCTACTTATTGTTCCCATTGATATGTACTCGTGTTCATGGCCATGTTACACTCATTTATATCCATTTATTTATACCAATCTCATGCGGTCATGTCAATGACAAAATAAATACAAATACAAAGTTGCGTCGCCGCCTCTCGAGTAAGCAGAAGATTAAACGCTCTCCTACGCAAACCACGCCTCCCTTCCGTCTTGACTGACACTTCCGACTCCCTAAGCCCGCCTCGGCAAACAGAAAACTCGTCTTACCATAGAGGTGTCAAGGCTAGAACGACCTTTTCCCCCTCCGAACGTTCATAGATAATGACAACAAGCCGTTTCTTCCGGAAATTCCGGCTGCGAATCGATTGAATTTCCGAGTTTTCTTCCGTATATCGGCCGAGCGTGGGAAAACAGGAGAGGAAGGTTAGAGTTCAGTTCTGTTCTGGTGCGCGCGAGTGACGTGGGCGAAGCAGCTGGTGGGATTTGCGGTTTTTCTGAGCATTTTTTTTGGGGGGGAGGGGGGGAGAGGGCAGGTGAGGGAGGAAGAAATTCCACGGCATTTTGACCAGGCAAGGATCACAGCGATCTCTTCCCTATATTGGGCTCCCCTTTTTCCTTTCACCATATTTCATGTCAGATCCAGAAACCCCATATCTTATCCTATATCTTCCCCCTTCCTTTCCAGTCCTTGGATCGCTTTCTGTTTTAATGGGTTGTCTTCTCGATTACCATTGATGATCAGTGGTAGATCATCTGCTTTTACAGGCACCCGATCCCAGGCTTGGTGCAGCGTCCATTAAAAGGACCGTAAGGAGTAAGATGGGTTGAAGTTTCTGGAGAGAGCTGCTGCTTGTCGGGAGAAGGCAATAAAATGTACAGAGGCTTCATGTATGTGTTTTGTACCTCACAGGTCCCATCAGCGATCATGGCACAATACAAAGGAGCTGCCAGCGAGGCTGGCCGGGCCCTTCAGTTGATGAAGAAGAGAGAGAGGCAACGTGAACATATGGAACAAATGAGGCAGCGCATCGCTGAGGTGATGAGAAGTAGAAATCATGGAGATTATCGGTTTTTGAATTCTTACGGGAGGATAACGCTAAGGAACACAGGGTTGTTCCTTAGAAATAAGGGTTTGTTTGGAATCGTTCTGGCAAAGGTGGAGGTTTTAATGAAGGAATGGGAGAGAATGTTCTTTTCCTTAGTCAAAAGCAAACAAGAGCAAAAGTTTCCACCGTTAATCATGAATCTATTTCTAAAAAAGTGTGCATGTTTTTAAAAAAATGAGATTTTTGCTTCATTGTTCTGTGATATGTGTAGGCTTCATCCTGCAGAATAAAAAAGTTGAGAAGAAGAAAAGCAAGTACATATTCTACCAAATATTTGATGTCACATTCAAATAATGCAGGGAACGCAGCACACCAGTGTTTAAGATGATTGCTATATTTCTGATTTGAGAACAATATTTCCCCAAGAACATACCTTCTTCAGACACTTAACCATTCTTGTCCTTAGAGTTGTCTTGCCAATGGAAACGCTTTTTCCTATTTTATCTTCCTAAACATCTTTTGTCACCTTTTAAGAATATGTAACTCATAGTCTCCAGAATAAGAATATTGCTGTAATTTTCCTTTTTTATTTGAAAAATCATGTCTAGCATACTCCTGTCTGCTCAACAAGACATTCACCTTTTTCAGATGTCTTTTCTCTAGTGGTACAAGCTTAAACTATTCTGGTTATGTCCTGGTTATTTTTGAGAGAGAAAATTTGTTCTCAAATACACTCCTGAATAAAATACACTTGCTTGATTTTCAGCAAAGATGAGAGATGTAAGACATTTTTTTAAAAACCCTGCAATGGATCCTTATTATTACCTTGCACATAAAGTTACTGTTTTGTGACTTGTGTATTAAACATAAGTCTCCTAATGCAGCAGAAGAATTTTTTCTGGGCTTTTGGGGAAGAAATTACAAACTGAGGATGGCTTTGCTAAAAACAGAGCCAAAAACCAGGGCAGAATGAAGACCTGCTCTTCATAATTTCTTTCTGGTAAGGAAAGAATTTGGGATTGTCCACAAGTGTTCCAGACAGTTGATTTTCATGAAAAATAACCTCAGGACAGTCTTCAGTGGGTTTAGAGCTTTAGGAGACAAGAGAATAGCCATATTTTTGCTCAAACCATAGTCAGTGTGCCTACTGGGTTTGCATACTTTCTTTTCTAACCATTTTTGAAATTTTGTTAGTTGCATTTTAGCGGTTAGGAATCCTTGAATTAACAAGTTTTACAGTAGTGGGCTGGTTTCCTTCAGCAAAATAAGTTTTAAACACAACTTTAAGAACCTAAAATTTTATTTTGGAATAAACATCAAAAATAGTACTTAGAACTTTGATTTTGGAAAGTTACAAAGGATCCAGTTGGATTGGAAATAAGATTTTGGAATTAATTATAAAATTCCTTCCTGTGGAAAAATGCTTATTTGAATTATCTTTAAAAAATAGGATATAACTTTGAAGGTTGGACTCTAGAGAGAACCACAAGGAACTAAAGATTGCAATTAAAGAAGAACGCTTACAAACTTGACTTACTAATACAGAAAGAAGAAAATATTAGAACATTGGAACAGGATATTTGAACAAGGAATTCAGAAATTAATTTTAAGAGTATCTGTCTTTATAGATAGACTGTATTTAGAAAATGTTATGAAAGAAGAACAAGTTTTACTGGAAAAACTGATCTAAAAGTAGAGTTAAAAATGATGGTACAAGAATGATATGGAAAAAGATGCTAACTGGACATACAAATGAAACTGGCTGATATCTTAATAATTAAAAGGAATATACACAAAATAATAAAAAGTGCCCTAGATAACTTTCCTATTACCCATTAAAGCCTGGAAAACAAAAAGTTGTAGCATATAATTTGAAGGGACTAAAGATCAAAATGGTTAAAAGAAAAAGGAAGGAATATAAAGTTGGTCTATCTGATTAAAGTTAAAATATAATTGTTATAGCTGGTAACTCTTAAATGACTTTTTGCTGCTCAGGATTAAATAATGAGGTCTTAAGGATTGTTTTATAGATAAGAGATAGGATATTGGAACAAGAGATCATTTGTATTTTAAGAAAAGGTGATAAGTTATTAAAATTGTTTATACTTGTGATTAAGCAACTTTTATATATTTATTTTGTTTTTGTTTATTCATATTTTTTCTTTTCTAGTTTTTTTTCTAGTTTTTCCTTTTTGCACTTTCTATTTTTTTCTTTTGATTTTCTTTTTTAGTTTGTGTTAGCTTTTATCTTCTTAATTGTAATTTTACAATTAATTTTAATTTTACAATTTTACAGTAATAAAATTACTGTAAAATATTTTTGACTTTTGCTTGGTCTTACTGTGTTCTGTTGCTGTTTCATGCAGAATTGTAACTGGGTGTCATCCTTAGGATTAAGTAACATGGTTTTCCTCTTTTGCATGTTGGGATTTAAAGTTATAAATCTGGCATGGAGGTTTATATTTTAATCACTTTATTCTGAATGACTAATGAAAAAAGAATTTTCATTATAAACAGAAAAGCTGTTTAAAATTCTGCAGCCTTTTGGGGAGCAAATTATAGTAATTCAGAACACCTCACCTATTTTCTTTGATTAATTTGCAGAACTACAGTATATTCATACTGGCTATTCATAGGTTTGACATTCTCTTACATCAGAACCTAGTTGACTGTTTATTTTTCTGTAATATTCTTTTTTTTTTTACTTTACTTTTTTACTGTAATAAGCTGTATTCCAGCTTGTGAACTTTTTAAATCAAATATTGATACTGACAGATAATTCTACTTTTTCTATCAGTGTTGGGTTGTGCTTGCTACCTTGTGTTCACTGTGTAATTGCTGCATAAGTGCTTTCCCAATGCTTTTTCTTGGGGTGTACTCAGCCAGACATATATTTCTTCCAAATGCAGTAACAAATCCTCTATTTGACACTAACATCTGTTGTTCATATAATATTTCTTATCCTGATTGCCCAGGTAATTCTTGAGGATTCCTTAGTTCTCATAAGCACCATCTCATCTTTGTTGGTTGTCTTTTATCACGCAATCTAATATAATATGCAACCATATGTTCTGCTTGAGAATTTGCCCATCTCCACATGAACACTTACCCTTGATGAGAAGAAACATGTTTCTTTATCTTACCTTGCTAATTGAAATTCATAGAAAAAATTATGTAAATAGATAGATCCTGACTTCCGTGGTTAGGTTGTAATCTCCTGTATTTGCCCAAGTACAGTAAATGGATTGAAATCCCTGTGTTTTCTACCTAAGATACTTGCCGTTTTTTACTGGGTTGAATCCAAAAATGGGAACTGAAATGTCAACAGGGTCTACAATACTTCTTCTGACTGATCTGTTCTTTCCCCGTGGCAGGAGAACATCATGAAGTCAAACATCGATAAGAAATTTTCTGCCCATTATGATGCAGTGGAAGCTGAGCTGAAATCTAGCACCGTTGGTGAGTCTGGATGTAGTTAAAAGAGTGTCCTATGTTTTAGAAAGAGGCCCCAAGCCCTGGGCTCCATTCCTTCGCTTGCGTGAATTAGCCTCTCTTCTGCATAGTGTTTGGGCCTATTTCCAGCACAGCTTCTTCCAATAGGTTTGGTGACCCTCAATGACATGAAGGCCAAGCAAGAGGCCCTTGTAAAGGAACGGGAGAAGCAGCTAGCCAAAAAGGAGCAGTCCAAAGAATTACAACTGTAAGTTTGTGAGTGTGTGCATGAAATTCTGGGCAGGATAACTTGGGTCTTGGAGAATAGCTTCCATTACTTGGGAATGGGCAACCTTGTATAGTGGAACCTCGGGTTATGAATGCTTCCGATCACAACCAAATCAGGTTCCGACCAAAAAAATCTGCTAAATGTTTCACTCTGTTCACAAACACATCCTCAGATGGTGATCAAACACAGCTGCGGCGATTTTCCCTGCCGTGCCATTTTGTGTGTGTGCACCCATGGGCAGTCAGTCTTGCTTCCAGTCATGACAAAATTGGGTGCCAACCGAAGTCCTGGAACGGATTAAAGTCGTGACCCGAGGTTCCACTGTATCTTTCAGCTCTTTTGACCCATAGCTTACATAATCCCTTGATATTAGGTGGGCTGATTTGGAGTAATTGGAGCTCAAAACATCTGGGGAGAACCAGTTTACCTATTTGATAAAACTACTTTTGTGTGTGTGTGAAGATGTGAGCTCCTTAAGAAGAATGAAGGACAGTAGGTTTAGGACATGTAAAAAAATGTGATTTTCATGCCTCCAAATTTATGGAATTTACTATCTAGTGCAGTGATGGCGAACCTTTTTTCCTCTTGCGTGCCAAAAATGGCGGTGCGTGTGCGCGTGTGTGCCAACACGCAACCCCCTCCACGCATGCTGCACTGTGCATGCGCCCCCCACATTGGGCTGTTTTTTGCCCTCCAGAAGGTGAAAAATGGCCCGAAGGGACTTCCTTTTTGCCCGCTGAGCTGTTTTTCACCCTTTGGAGGCAAACCGGAAGTTCAGGAACGGAGTTCCGGTTTGCTTGTGGGGCCGTCCTGGAGCCTCCGGAGGGTAAAAACCACCCAACAGGCAAAACAGAAGTGACTTCGATTTGCCTTCTGAGCCGTTTTAAACCCTCCGGGGGCTTCAGGGAAGCCTCCTGAAGCCTCCAGAGGATAAAAAACGGCCCTATGGGCAAACTGGAAGTTACTTCCGGTTTGCCCATTGGGTCGTTTTTTTACAGGGCAGCGCCTCACGTGCCCTCAGAAATGGCTCTGCGTGCCACGTGTGGCACGCGTGCCATAGGTTCGCCATCACTGATCTAATGAGTTAAACTACCCTAGAATGAATTTTTAAAGGATTTCACTAAGTAACATAACAATCAAAGAAACTCCAGAGATAAACTAACAAAGATTATGTATTTGTCTTCATGCTTTTCCTGTCAACATCCCAGGGATAATATCTGACAAAAGTTCAAAATGAAGATGTTGAAATAGGCAGATCTTCTATTTTATCTAACATGATATTCTTACATCAGCTACAAAGTCTCCAGGCCACAGGTTACTCTTCACTAACTTTAGAACAAAGACATTTCATGATAGCGTTCATCTTTTTTTTTTTTATTATAAGAATACTTTTGAACTCATATCAGTCCTTTGTGTACAGTTTCCCTTCATTTGTAATTTGATTTATTAAAGTGTTATTTTAAGAACTGAATGAATATCAGTAATACAATAAGGAAATGCTTCATCAAACAGTAATTTCCTAAATGTGGGGAAATGTCAACAGTTTCAGAATGACATACTTACATCTGAATATAACAATTGCATGATTTGTCCAAATAATGACTGTTTGAATACCATCATAGTGATAAGTCACCATTGGCCTTGAAAAGTCATTTTTCTCTCAATGTCAGTGTAATCAACTACCGTATTTTTCAGAGTATAAGATGCACCCTTTTCCCCCCTAAAAGAGGGTGGAAATGTTGGTGTGTCTTACACACCAAATACAGCAATTTTGGCCCCCTGAAGCTCCGCCCCTGCGTCCCATTTTTGTGGAAAAAAACTGGCCCATTTTTTGCAAAAACGGAGTGCGCAGAGGGTTTGGGAGGCTTGCAGAGTGTTTCTGTGGGCTGGAGGAAGGCAAACACTCCCCCGTATTTGAAAAACGGTCCGTTTTTCTCAAAAACCGTCATTTTTTTACCCGTTTTGCAAAAATGGGTAAAAAATGGGGTGCACAGAGGGATTTGGAGGCCTACAGAGTGCTCCTGGGGCCGGGGAGGACAAAAGCTTTTTTTTTCTTAGTTACCTCTTTGAAATCTTGGTGCGTCTTATACACCAGTGCTTCTTATAGTCCAAAAAATATGGTATTAACTATTGCTTTGGATAGCATAACAGTTCTTTTAAAAA
>JANHFT010005064.1:72400-84794 GCA_032467955.1 Pseudoxenodon macrops
GGTGGGATTCAAATAATTTAACAACTGGTTCTCTGCCCTAATGATTTCTTCCAACAACCAGTTCACCAAACTGCTCAAAAAGTTAACAACTGGTTCTCCCGAAGTGGTGCGAACTGGTTGAATCCCACCACTGGAGCTCACCCCATCACGGGGCGCTCGGGTCTCAAACCTGGTCTGCCAGCTTTCCAGCCGATAAACCCAGTGGCTTTACCGCTGAGCTACTGTTTCACAACACTGCTTACAGAAAATTCCAGCCTTAACCCTAAGTCTCCAAGTAAGCCTGAGCTTCTGCCAGTGAGTGTAAACTAGGTGTGTCTGATGTGGTGCCTTCTTGATGCACTGGGGATACAATTCCCAGCGGGTGTGGCTACTCATTCTGGAAGCTGTAGTACCATCATATCTAAAGGGGAAAACAGTTGAGTTAGATTAGCGTTTTTGTAAACCTGAAAAACACTCCCAAGTTCTCAGCCATAGTTACCCTGGGTAGGCAATTCTGGGCATTGAAGTCCATGCATCATTTAAATTGCCCAACTGTGGAAACCCTGAACTAAATGGAACAATGCAATGACTAAGGGGAGATGTATGAAGTGATAAATAATATTAATAACCTAAATCAGAACTTTGCAAAATAATTTATATTCCCCAGAAGCTTCTCTTCCTGAGGGAGATCTCCTTCTGATACACTTGGAATTCTGAAATGTGTGGCAGCGCCTGACAAAATGGCTGCCACAGCATGAGAGGCTACTCACCGGGCACTCTTTTTTCCAGAAGGCAAATTGATGCGGTTTCTCCCCACTGAACTTGTAGGTGGAAGGGGGCATGGAACAGCTGAGTAAGCACAGGTAGTTTCTGCTATTCCCCCTCCCTTGACACCTTTGCAGAAGTCCCAGTGGCTCCAGTCTCAGAAGGTTCCAGAGGAACATCTGCAGTGGCACACTTGTTCTCAGGCCTTTTCCTCTCTGCTTGCTGCAAGCGAGAGAGGAGTCATGGTGGTTACTAGCATCCCCCTCCCAGCTGCCATTAGTTACCACTCTGCACAGTGTTGTGCCCAACAGACTTGTCACATTAAATATTAACTGGGCAGAGAAGGAGTCGGCATTCCCCTCCCCTGTCTATCTGGGCAAAGGGAGAGATTGGGGGGGGGGAAGATAAGAACAGCCGAGCGGGAGATGAATGGTGTGTGCCGCACAAGAGCTGGGTTGTGAAGTCCAGACATTGGGCTGGCAGAGGCTGAAGCGGAGGGTCAAGGATACAGTTGGCAGAAGGTTCAGACTAAGAGGTGAATGAAATGGAGAACATTCTCTTTGGTTTTGAACCTGAAGCTGACTGAGGCAGTCTGGAGGTTCTGCCAAAGCATTCCAGGTTGGCTGCAGCACCTCCCCTCCCTCAGATGTTGCCGGTTATGTCTCAGGAGACATGGCCCACTGGCTCATCCGCCCCCACTCCTGATCTCCTCGGCAGGCCCTCTTTTCTTCCTCCCTCCTCTGCTGCCTCTCTGTGGGCTGTTGAGCCTGTTCTTTCCTGCAGCGGCCTCAGCAGCCGGAGACCACACCACATCCCAATGGATTACTCCCCTCTCCATCTCCTCAGTGTCCTGTCTCTGCTCAGCCATGGCCACCATCTATATGTGTGTAGACCTCCTCAGGCTTGGATTTTTTCCCACCCCACAGAACTCTGCCCAGACCAAGTACTTCTTTGTCAACATCCAGATCGTAACTCCCATTTCATTTATGGCACCCGGTCCCTCAGAAACTTGCCGACAAACTGTTCTTGCACCGTGCCTAATTCAGAGCTTGCAGAGTTAAAATACAATTTCCTTCTCCCGGAATCGTTTTGCCCTGAACTCAGCATTTTCTAACCCGATTTTTGCAGCTTTTGAAGTGTGTATGCATGAGGCTGAGAGAGGGGATGGGAAATAGGTACAGAGTAGAATAGCCATTTGGAAGAAGGAGGAAAAAGAATTGCGAGCTAAAACTGGTGCAGAAATTATCCACAGTTTTCTTACTCAGGATTCAACGTGCACTGAAGTCTTGGATTTCCAAAGCTTCTTTTGGATGATAGATTCCATCACTGAAGCATATGAACCTATTTAGTGCCTATTAACATGAGCAGATGTATTTTCCCATCATTACTGTTCAATTGTTTGCAGTCAAAGGTGTCTTAGAAAGCTCTTCAGCTTAATCAGATCAGCTTATCACAAGGCAAATATGAACTTCAGTATCTCTCATTATAAAAATTAAATGCTGGCTCAGACGAATATGTGTCTGGTTTTTTTTAATATACATAGCTTCTTTGACAGTCCAGATTTTAACAATTAATCTCCTAGCTTTTCATTCTGCTCAGATTGATCTCTGAGGAGGAGGACCAAGGTGCATTTTTTGGCTTCTTGATTGAACTGTTTGCGGAAAAAGCAACCCAATTCCCATCCCTTCTACCCCCTTCATCCCAGCTGTGGGTTCAGTTTTGAAGGGGGGGGAGGGAGAGTTCTCCTGGAGGCTGTGGCATCTGGTCACATGGAATTAAGTTACAGTTTGCTTATATGTGTACTGGGGGGTGGAGGAGAAATGCTGTTTAAACTTTTGAACCTCTAGCAGGGAGCATGAGGGGAGGTCATGACCCCCTTCTGTTCCTCATGCAAATGGTAGAGATTCAATTAGGATGGCAGGAGGCCGGGTGGTAGCCTGCCCGTGTGTCTTTGCCATTCCCAGAGCTCCCTCAGTTGTCTTCAGTACACTAATTGCCTTGTTGCTGCCTAGCCTGGAGCCTTACGCTGGAGGTGACCTGCCTGTTCCCTCAATCAAATCTGAAAAGGACCATTATCCTACTCCCTTGGGGTGGGGACAGGGGGAGCTGAATCCAAATTCCCAGCTCCATAACTGTACTGACCCAGGGGTCTTGTCCTTATATGTGTGGGAGGCTCAATGGAGCTTTGTTGGTTAGGATGAAAGACCCTTTGAGCTTTCTCTTCCAGGCCACTATGTGTCTCCTTCCCATTGTGAGTACTATCACCTTCCAATGCAGAAGAGGCAGATGCGTCTACTTTCCACCTTAGTTGATGGAGATACCATGCCATGTAGGATCAGTGTAGAAAGAAGCTCCATCCTATCACCTACGTACCTCCTCTGTAATGGGAGCTACTTTCTCCCCAGGCCTGCTTATATTGTCTTACCTGAAAAGGTTATGGATAAATACTGAAGTTTTATCAAAATGGGGTCTTAACCTAGAGTGCCACTTCTTGTGACTCCCAGGAGAAAGGAATGCAACATTAAGAAAAGAACCAAGCAGAAATTGCATAACGTGTCAATATGTTAAATTAGGAAGAACAGATGCCAATTTGGAAATACGTAATGTTGGACGCCTATTACACTTTAATCTGATGTCCAAAAGCTGACCTCAGATGGACAACTCCAAGTTCCCACCCAGTATTCTAAGTTCTTTGTCTTTAAATTTAATTTGCACATGGCAGCCCTTCAAAAACTAAACCGTCCTGGGTAAAGTAGAATAATATGATAGATAGTCCAAACCTGGGCTAAAAGGATTGAATTCTTATTTTCCTTCAGCACTCCCCTCCCCTATTGTCTTTGGGTTAATTTTGGGGAGATTACCTACATGTCAGGAATCGCAACTTCTCTTTCTCATCTAGCCTTAGTTAATCTAGTGCCCTCTGTACATGTTGAGGCTACAACTTCTAGATTTCTCAGACAGTATGCCTACCTCCACCACTGGCATTGCCTCCTGGGTGGCTAGGAGGTCTCCTGTGCTCCCTACACCTCTGAAGAGCTGAAGATTCTTTTTTTAATAGAACAAAGCTTAGGAAAAAGTGATGCCCCTCCCCTCCTCTTCCCTTCCCTTCCCCAGCCATAAAAGCTGGACTTTTTTGATGCCGAAGAAGCATGTAATTTATACTGTCTTAATTTATTGGGAAGCTTTTTTATTGTTTAAGCCTTTTCCAGTTAAATTACTCTTTTGCTTTGTTTGGAAGTGGTACCCTCCAGATGTCTTGGGATACAGCCGATTGGAGCTATTATTCAACACATCTGCAACATCACATTGTGGAAGGCTTTATTAACGTCCATCAAGTTTTATTCCCATTTATCAGGAGCTGGATCTGTGCATTTGATATCTGTGTTAGGCACATCTGGGCACACAGCGCCACAGAATAGCTACTCTTCCCTCCAGTAATAGTTTCTCCAGCTCATCAGCATGTCTGAATCGGATTAAGTTGCAGCTGTTCTGTAATATATGAAATCTTGGCTCTACTGCATGACTGCACTTTTTTATTAAGTTTGAGAGAAAGGAAGCTATTATGTTCCATTTGCTAACACCCTGGTTCAGAAGACATTCCAAGCCTGGCTATTTATTAGGGTTGGTCATCCCTTTAGATTCAAAGGGAGAAACGTGATTTGGGGCACATTACAGACAACGTTGTTTAGAATGTCTTAAGCCAAATGGATATTTTCCCAGGATTGTTTGACAGTTGTGGAGGTAGGAGTCCCAAAAAATTTGTAGTTGCTTTAAGATCTCCAACAGATACTACGTACAAGCTACATATGCCCACAATCAAATTTCTCCTTACAAATCTGGAATCTCTGTAGCTGTACTATTGACACACATTTTAAAAGAATATAAATAGAACAGACAAGTAAAGAGATAAAACACATCAACATAAAATTTTATGAGTAACTCCCCAAGCAGATACCAAAGTTATGATTTTTTTCGGTTTTATAGTTGAGATGTTAACCAACTGCAGCCCAGTTATTCTTGGTTCCTCTAAGCATGTTGTGTTTTCAGGGCATCTTTGAATTCAAATAACCCTGCACAAAAGTTCTTTGGAGCAAATGAATTAACAATATTGGAGTAGCACAATAATCCGTCTTTTTGTACACTGAATCTAATCATAAGGATAAAATTATTTGCATATTTTCAAGCTTGTCGGTTTCATATGTGTCCATTTTTTCCTGAAAAAATATGCAAATTAGGAGTACATAAAATGTATTTCGATTGTAGATATTTTCTCTAACAACTTGCCCTTTATTAACACATGGGGCTTTGTTTAGATGGCAGTGCAAAATTTGGAGATGTTTTCAATCTATTTGTAGTCCGACTGATTCATTAAAAAAAAAAGGTAGTCCTCAATTTATGACCATAATTAACCCCAAAATTTATGTTGCTAAGTGAGACAATTAAGTGAGTTTTGTCCCATTTTACATCCTTTCTTGCGACAGTTGTTAAGTGAATCATTGCAGTTGTTAAGTTAGTAACACGATTGTTAATCTAGCTATACCGTTGGCATTGCTTGTCAGAAAGTTGCAAAAAGTGATCACATAGCACTGGGACATTGCAACCATCATGAACAAGATCCAGTTGCCGAGCATCTGAATTTTGATCACATGACCATGGGCAAGCTGCAACAGTCGTTAAGTGTGAAAAATGTTTTTTCAGTGCCGTTGTAACATTTGAACGGTCACTAAACAAACCATTGTAAGTCAAGGACTACCTGCATAACGTCTTGGTCATCCAGGGTTAAGGCAAAATTCATAAATCGTACATGGGGAAGTTGGACAGATTAAGGAAGGCTAGAAAGTCCTGAGGATTGAGCAACTGAGTCTGCTATTAGAGAACAAATGAGTATAATATGCTACACTGATAAAAGTACTTCTGCCTAGTGTAATTTAGGAAGATGAGTGCGATGGAAAATTAAATAATGATCATTAGTGCGAGAATAAGTTATCTCAAGGACAAAAGTGGTTCTCACTGCTATTTTATGCAATATGGGAAGAGACAGTAGCTGTGAGAGAATCCTCTCATTCCTCCACTGTTTCCAATTTCCCTTTGTAGGGCTGGGTAAAAAGCAACCTATTTTTCTTTATAATGTATTACAAAGCTTTAAAAAATACTGTTCGGTGAAATGAGGTATTCCCTTACTGAATCCAAAACAAAATCAGATAACTAAGAAGTAACAAAGCTAAAATTGGAGTCTATTAAGGCCCATGAATGGTTCCAGCAGGGCTTGAAAGAAGAGTATTGGGTTGCCAGATGGTATCTGAGCCCTCGGCTTCCTAAGAAAGCCAGTGTAACATAGTGGTTAAGGTGCCAGGCTAGAAACCAGATGATTCTGAGTTCTAGTCCTGCTTTGGGCATCTTTGGGTAATCTCAGACCAGTCTCTCTTTCTTAGCCCTAGGAAGCAGGCAATTACAAACTATCTCTGAAAAACATTTGCAAAAAAATGCATGGATTGTGCAAACACTTGCCAAGAGTCAAGATTGACCTGAAGACGCAAAAATAAAATAAAAAGAACTGCTTCCTGGAGTCCCACTCTCACATTCTGGGGCCATTTTGAAAAGTATCTGCTAAGCTCCATCTGAATTCTATGCAAAATGGGAAGAGGCTTTTGGGAATTTGCCAACTCTTACATGCATTCAGCTTCCCCTTTGTGATATATAGCTAGGGACTGGAAGATAACTTTTTTTTTTTACAAACAATGGTGTAAACCTGAACTAACCTGTGTTTTTCCCCTAGCTTTCGTTTAAACAATTAAATAGCCCTTTATTCAGGGCTACCGTTGTACAGGAAATGTGTGAAGAATGGATGGGGCCCCAACTGTTGGATTTCTGAAAATACTGGGATAGTATACTTCAGTGTCAGAAATCAATCTTTTGAATCTCTTGAATTTACCAGTAACTGCTAGAAATTCAGATTGTGTAAGCCTTGGAAAGAATTGATGTTTAATAAAAAGCAGCCTGTTTTTCACTTGCCATGGAGCTACTTCCTCTCCAGAACTGGCACAATGTAAAAACAAAAAAAAACATGGGAGTGTTAATCACCCACTGTTTTTACACAGAAGTCACTTTGGTTAACTTCTGCAATTCTATTGGGATCTAAATGTTTTGCTTATTTTTAATTTGCCAAGCCCAGCAGCGTGCAAAGAGCAAAACTGCTGGACTGAATTAAATCACACTAAAACAAACCAGATAGGGAGATAATTTCACTCAGTGCCTGTCACTTCTTCTCCTGCTCCTCCCTTGTGCAACCATGCTGTTTCCCAAATGTCAAAAAACAACAACAACACCATGGCAAGGCTCTTTAGAATAGCAATTTCAACTTTTAAGTGTCTTGCCCTTCCTCAAAATTGCTTTTCATCACCTCATAATGCCAACCCAAATGGTGGAGGCTCACTTTTTCCAATTGTTCATCTGCTATTTATCAACGGCCTCTTTCCTTATGAACGCCACATGTTGCAGGGATGATTCAAACACCTGTCAGTTCAGCTTCCATAGGATCAAACTTCAACCCTTCCTCCCCCACCCCCCACCCCAAAAAAAGAAAGGAAAAAGAAAATTTGTCGTGATAGCACATTTATTAAATAAAAATAAATAAAAGCAACGACGTTCATTTATTTAAATAATCAAAAGTCAATAAAAATATGTTTAAAAATTGCAGATTGGTTATCTCACGTAAGCTTGCTGTTATAAAGACAAATACTATCCTGTTTCTATGAACAGTAAGGGTTGAGATTAGGGCTCCCAATTGCATTGATAGTTCGTGCAATCCTTGAATTAGGAGGAGCACACAAATGCACAACTTTAACTTTTTTAAGAAGTGTGGTGGCGGGTGATGACAATCTTGGCTGCTTGCATATTTTTCAAATGGGAAAGCTGTTAAATGCACATGATGGTGGTAACTCACACAGCAAAAAAAGTGAGGTATATTTTGTGATCTTGTAAAACAGGTCATATATAAAAGCTTGGAGATAACTAGATTGGCAAGGAGTGCGGCATACACATTTTAACTTGGATTTGTAACTTGTAAGTTTGTTTCACTTATTTATAAAGTGTTTTTAAAATAAGGAATTTTATTTTAAATGGCTGCCAATGTCCTTGGATCGTGCGATTTGAGTCCATAACTTCACAGAGGAAGCTACTACACACCCCACAATTGCCACCATATGCAATTTGTTTCATTATCACATCATTATTATTTCAGTAAAATTTCGAATCCTGGAGCTACCTATATTGAAATGTTTTGTGTTTGTGAGGTTAAATCATTGTTCTCATTTTAAGATGTGCAAAAATATAAGATTATGGAATCTATTTGTAAAGTGCAATTAAACAAAATGAAGAGTAAGCTGCTTTAGGTTTTAAATTTGATCCATTGAATCTATTTTTCCTACATGACATACATGGAGAAACTACGACCATCCAGAAGTTGTCAGAAATCATCAAAATTGTAAAATTATATGTCCTGCTGATGGAATAGTGGAATTTGGGAGTCCAAAAATACCCCAATCATGTAATTGCTAAATCAGTCGTTTAAAAAATTTCTACTGATATGCTATTCTCTCTCTCTCTCTCTCTCTCTCTCTCTCTCTCTCTCTCTCTCTCTCTCTCTCTCTCTCTCTCTCTCTCTCTCTCTCACACACACACACACACACACACAACACACACACATATATTTCATTTTCAATAATCCCTCCCCTCAGATACAGGGTTTTTCATGAGGAATAGCCCTGACTCATTCTTTTCGCAAAGGTGTAGACTATATTATTTTCCATTTGTAATCCTGTATTTGGCCAATATTTCATCTTTTTTTCTTTCTTGCCAAGAAAGCGTTAGAAAGAAAAAGTCAAAATAGCTGCACTATCTTTTGAAAAGTGGCTTTAGGAGCCATCTTGTCTAGAGGTTTTTGGTAAGGATGGGGGGAAACACTATCCTGCTCTTCATCCTTCCAATTTGGAGAGGGGGAAAAAGAGCTGCTTTTGTCATTATACCCTACAGGTTCGTGTGGACAATCCGGATGAGGCCCATCTTTATGAGTCTGTGCCAGTGATGCCTGGAGAGCCTGTGCTGCGTGACATGGTCCTGAGTCCTGACCAGCGCTACCTCTATTTGCTCAGCCAGAGACAGGTCAGCCTGAGGGAGATGGGACAGGCAGCTGCTTCTGTTGTACCTTAGCTAGGAAGGAGAAGAATAAGCCACGGGTGGGAAATTGATTGAAGACGGGTCAGCCTGAAGAAAGTCTATCTATGCGGTCACTAAGAATAGACCTAACTTGATGACACTTAATCAGGAATTTTGACTCTCCATGTATGCGGTATTGAATTTCAATACCTCTCATCAAACTCCAACAGTGTGGCATCTGGCAGGGAGAGGGAATTGTAATTAAGACCAACTAGTAACAACTGGCTTACCTGTTCTGGGGGAAAGGGCTTTTATTTTTGTTCATTGATTGATTGATTGATTGATTGATTGATTGATTGATTGATTGTTGGCTGCCTGGCTAGCTGCCAGGTTTTATTCCAGGAGCGGAAGACAGAAGGCTTGCAAAGAAATTGTTTTCTTTAGAGAGATTCCTGAATGCTTTTCTGCATGGAAAGGCGGATTTTAAATCTTATCACTAATGATGTTGTCTAATAATAATGATATGACTGGTATCAATATTATTGCTAGACAACATTATTAGTGGTAGGATTTCTGCTCTACCTTCCCATGCCAAAAAGACATTCTGGATATCTGTTTATGTGTTTTATATATAGATATAATGGCATTTTTAGAAAATCCATATCTGTGCAAATTTTAAAAGTTATTTATCGCTCCCTTTTTTAGAAAAAAATCTCTTTCAGCAGATTTACACTTACCTTAGAAGAGTTAAAGCTTACTTTCAGTACCTTTAAAAAAAAAAAATTAATAGCTGTATTGCAACCTAAATGACTTTAAGCTTTAGGGAAGTGTGTGCTTTACATCAGCAATAGAAATTGGGGCAAGATAACTGTGCATACATTTCAATGTGTTTAAAATGTGAAAATGAAGAGTGACTGTGAAGATTATTTCATTTTTTTCTAAGTGGGGTGGGAAAATCCTTTCCACACTGCTATGGCCAATTAAGGTCGGGAGCATAAGATAAGGTGCCCTGGGCAGGACTGAATACACCAACGAGGTCTCTCCTCAATAGACAAGATGCCTATAAATGTAAGGAGTGTAAGGAATGTCAGTGAACATTGTATTTTCTTTACCATGAATGAATTATTCAAATAGCAAAATGCAAAGAATGTATAAAACGCAGGTGCTGAATTTGAAGGAAGAAGGTTGAGAGAGATTGGCAAATGTGAGAAGAGGGCTAGTGGGCATATGTGTATTTGCTACCTGTTTTCCTAGGATAACTAGATTTGAGCTGTTAAAATCTGGAGACGTATGAAGGGTGGCAAAGGGAGACAGGGAGACAGAAACCCCCCCCGTACTCTTTCCTGCCACATTTTTACAATTGTTCAAACTTTCACTCGGATCTGGTGGTCCTGCTCTTGCCTCAGGCAGGACTCACTTTTTCACACCTGAAGGCCAGGCAAGAATTCAACAAGTGCCTTTCTGTATAGCAGAAACCTGTTTCTGCTTCCTTTATTTTGACTCTTTATGCTGGGGAAGTAATCCCTAGCCCCATATACCTGGAGGGTGCCAGGCTAGTGAAGACTGTGGGGAAACTCCAAAGTGGATGAAAGAGCAGGGGGTGGGTGGGTGGGAAGGTCTGCAGATGTATATTCATACAGCTCTTCCCTCAGGTGGTGCAGCTTCCTGTGGAGAATTGTGGGCAATATCTTTCTTGTGCCGATTGCTTGGGCTCCCGAGACCCACACTGCGGCTGGTGTATCCTGCACAATAGGTGAGAGATCACCCTCCATTCTACCTTCAACTATGCAAGCTGGGAGGAAGAACCCTTGATCTGCCATTCCTATCCACCACCCCCGTACCCCCCCTTTTTTTCTTCTTGTGCTTTCACCCAAGTCTGGGGGCGAAGCAGGGAGGAGGCAGCCAGTTGCACTCTTTCCTCTCCCCTGCCCCCTTTATCTGAACTCTGCAGGAGCTTTAATCCTATTAAAGCTGCCAGCACTCAGCTGACTAGGCGGGAAGAGTAAGGGGAGGTTGGAGGTGCAGGCAAGGGGGCCCGAAGCAGCTCTCCTTCCCCAACTTGGAAAGAGAAGGAGGATTTTTCTCTTTCCTTCTGTCCCCCTCCCCCACCAATCCTTTGCTGGATATGACATTGCAAAGGATGAGGAAGATGTTTCTGTGCTCCTTGCTTCCTGCATCAATGTTCGGCTCCTACCCCATGGAAGGGGCAGTGCATAACATGGGTTGGGAGGGAGAAGCAAGAGGCAAGAGAGAGAGAGAAAAAAAAAGCAACCTTTTCCCCTGCCCTGCAGAAGCCCCCCCCCCACTCTGTGTTTCTCCCAGCAGCTGTTTTTCTCCCTTCTTCCCACCCTCCATTGCCTCTCCCTGTCTCAGCACCTGGTGCTGCAGCTAGCACCTCCTTCCTTAATATAGACTATGTGATAACACTTAGAGAGAGGGGGGTGGGGAGGCTGAAAGCAGAGGTGACACTTCTCTCCACCCCCCCCAGCAATGGAACAGGAAGCAGTGCAGAAAAAGTGAGAAGTGTTTATGCCTCCCCATCCTGAAGCCGAAGCGTTTCCACTTTGTGTGCAAGCCATGGGACTCTTCACCATCCTTCCCTATCCCAAGACCAGAATCTCATTCCATCCAGGGTGATCTCGCTGATATTGTCCCTTTATTGGGATGGGTGAGGGTGGGGGAGGATTAGGATCCCTTGCGTGCTGCCCTTCCCTACCCCACCCGATGCTTGCGAATGTATGGTTGCTGTCATCGCTTTCTGCAGGCAGGCGCCTCAGTCCCCAGATCCCTAAGCATCCTTGCTTCCTTCTAATGTTAACAAGCCTCCGGGGCCCTTGAGCGGAAGCAGCAGGTCTGCATTACAGTCCCCAGGCTGACTTCCTCCCTCATCCCCTGGTGGGTGCACTCTCACATGCTTAAATTACCCAGCTTTGCTTTTATTGCCCCCTCCCTTTTGATCTCCGTTCTGCCAACTTTCCCACACAAGATGTCTTTCCTATGCCTGGATTTAGTTATGGGTTGGGCTGCCGGTGCGGCAATTATGCCCCCCCCCACCTCCCGCCCCCAGTGGAGACCTCCGATACACATTCTGTCTCATGGTCCCTGCCTCTGACTGACCCCCCCCAACCCACAGGAGCTTTTGCGCCCCGCTAAAGAAGAAAGGAGAAGCAGTTAAGAGGAACAGACGGAGGTGTAAGGTTGTGCAGACGTCTCTCCTTTTGCTCCTTACCCCCTTTTGGTTTCTGTGCCCTCAGGTGCTGTAGAGAAAGCGAGTGTCCCCGTGCTGCAGAACCCCACCGCTTTACAGCAACTCTGACACAATGCGTGCAGTTGTTGGTTGAGCCCAGTAATATCTCAGTGACAGAACCTAGCATTGTGGTGAGTCTCTGCTCCCTCCTGCTGGCCTTTTTGAACATCTGGCTTCCCCAATCCTGCTGGCTAATTGTTCTTTATCTCCTTTTTGTTTTCTCTAACTGTATCTTCTCTCTGTTATTGG
>JANHFT010005065.1:47107-59740 GCA_032467955.1 Pseudoxenodon macrops
TCTATCTATCTATCTATCTATCTATCTATCTATCTATCATCTATCTATCTATCTATCTATCTATCTATCTATCTAATCTCTTTGTTTCTTTCTCACACTTTCTCTTTAAAGGACCCTACACAAAGTGTAGCTTAAGATGTTTTTATTTTCTTGGATGAGCATCATTTAATATTGACTTAGCAAGCAGCAACTTTACTTAATAGAACTTAGTTGGAGCTCTCCAGGGCCCTATTCCTTTGCCCTTTTTTAACTGAGGTCCTCTGTTTTGATTTATTTATTTGTTTGTTTGTTCTCTTCCCCCCTTCCTCAATCTAGGCACAATATCTATTTTCCCTACCCTGTTTTCCTCATGTGACCAAAGTACATGAGTTTATCTTTGCCTTAAGGGAGCAATTGGCCTTTATCTGATCTAGAGTGAATTGATTGGTTTGTTTTGTAGCCCATGGTAACCTTAATACATGCCTCCAAAGTGATAATGCAAAGGCATCTATCTTATTTTCATTCCCTCTCAATATTCAGTCAAACTTTACTACTTGGCAGTTAAATGTACTTTAGTTGTAACATTTTTGTTGTTCTTGTCTATAGTTTTCCTTTTTTATTTTGTCTTCTTGGCTATATCTATTTGTTGCATTACATTTTCTGGCACTCTAATCAATTTCATTGCTGTTTGATTAGTGTTGCTTAACAGGGTGATCTCCCATTACTTGTCCCAGCTTCTGCCAACCTAGCAGTTTGAAAGCACATAAAAAATGCAAGTAGAAAAGTAGGGACCCTCTTTGGTGGGAAGGTAACAGCGTTCCGTGCACCTTTGGTGTTGAGTCATGCCGGCCACATGACCACAGAGACGTCTTCGGACAGCGCTGGCTCTTCAGCTTTGAAACAGAGATGAGCACCGCCCCCTAGAGTCAGGAACGACTAGCACATACGTATGTGCGAGGGGAACCTTTACCTTACTAGTTAGCCACATTTTACCTATAATATTGGAGATCAAAGCAAAATTTGGTTTGATTTGGTTTTAGATGCTCAGAAACCTTTTTCACTGAATATGAAGAAGGGATGAGAAAGTGAAGGATTATTTCAAAGCCTTGTTAGCAACTGGCTGCAGATGAAGGTCCCTTTTGTTTTTGAACAGCTTATCAAACATAAATCAAGTTCTAAAGGTGGCAGGTCTCTGTTGTTTTGCACTTCACAACCTTGATACTACCATTCACCTATCACTTGCAAGGTAACCCCCTCTCCAAAAAAAGTAATTCCCTAAACAAAAGTCTTTGGCATCAATTTCTCAAGTATCTATCAGCTATTGACTTGGAAGCATTTCCTGTGCTATTAAAAAAATCAAGCCATTTCATACATTTATTTATTTATTTATTTTATTTATTAAATTTTTATACCGCCCTTCTCTCAAGAGACTCAGGGCGGTGTACATAACAGGCATCTGACCAAATATTGTTACTAAAACCTGCTTAATGAACATTTTTATGCCCAGATACTTTTACTATTCAGAGGGATTTAATGTGAAGTCCTGTAAATGTAATGGTTATTACTAGCCAATCAATCTCTACCAAAGTGTTTACTTCCTATTGTTTCAGGAGCAGACAAGGATATGATCTTTCTGTTCATGTGGATAAACATATCTCATAATAAGCATATTTTCTACTCCCTTAAACTTAATTTAAGAATACAAGTTACTCTGGGAAAACCAATATTTGGTGCAAAATCTCACTGCAGAGATGCTTAAGCCAGAAGTCAATGTTCAACTGAATGACTGCTGTTGGTGTTGTTATTTCTACCAGAGGATACCTCAACAGGAGTACAGTCCTTCAAGCTGCTTCAAAACTTGCAATTAACTTTTTAAGAAACAAAATTCACGTGAAAAAGTATATTAATTGTGTTTAATTCATTAGACCATTAATTGTGTTTTAATTCATTAGACCAAATTATATAAAATTAGGATTTCTTCCTGTCCTCACCTTGCTCTAGCTTTCTCTACCAAAATAGATGGTCTACTCCAATGTATACATTGATCTCATCCAGGTTGTCAATATTTAATACTTGACATTTAAAAAACATTTCTAAAACATTCTTGGCTTTTGAAAAGCTAGCTATGTATCCAATCATCTATTCCTTTATTCAAATATTCAGTCTTTTTTTTATTTCAAACTCCAAATATGGAAGAAAAGGTTTTGGCTCTCCATCCTTACTCAGCAAGTTGACATCCAACTTGAGACCTATGCACTTAGCCTAATGTTTCCCTTCTGTTATGCCAAAAGCTTTATTTATTTTTAACCTGCCATGTATCAAATTATATCCAATAGGATCTGGGTTTAAAGTGGTTCTTGATTTATCTTGACAGAAATGTGCAGCACCTAAAGAGAAAGATGGGATAAAAATTAATCCTTGACAAAAATGTGAACCACAGGGAGATAACTAAAAACTTGACCTGCATGAATGATTTCGGGGGACAATCCAGAGAGACTCTGAGCATTGAACCAAGAATAAGTTGCTATCCAAAGACTGGGATGCTATTAATATCACTGGTGAACCATTTTTTCCACTTTCCTTTGTCTTGAGATCATGATAATGTGCCAACCTCTGTCTAAAAGTATGTAAGAAAAATTGGTTTGGGATAGCAATGATTTAGTGTTCGTTTGCATATAAGCTACTTGAAATATAACCAAAGCTCCCACAATAGAAGAAAAGGAAATGGTGAGATGATGATAGATAGATGCATTGGTGGAATTCAGGCAGTTCACACTGGTTCGGGTGAACCAGTTGTTAAATTATGCACCCAACTGCTATCAAAGTGGATCCCAGGTGCTGCACTGTGCCACAATGGAGAAAAAGGCATTGGAGTGGCTGGCGTGAGGAGAAAGCCGCTTTCCCTCTTTCTTCTCCCTGCTCCTCCTCCTTCCCTCATGCTGGCCACTCCATTGCCCATTTCTCCATTGCAGCGCAGCGCCCAGGATCCACTTTGATACTGGGAGGGGGATAATAATTTGCCTGGCTAAACTAACCCCACAGTCTCCCCTACATTGTGCCCAGCTTCAATTGTGCTGCTAAGTTAATTCTTTGCCCCTCTCACTTTTGCCTGCAGATTGACCAACACCCCCTCCATGGAGATGGGGGGAATCCTTCCCTCCACTTCCCCCCAATTCTTCACCTTCCCACACAAGTTCTTGGGAGCATCAACTCCTTGTCTCTATGGTAACCCCCCTCCTCCTCCTTCCTCAGAAACCTTACCTCTTAAAGGAGCCACGTCCAGAAGGCTGAAACAGCCGCGAGACCAATGTGCAGACAAGCACCCTCGGAAACAGCCTTTTGGAAAAGGGTGGAAATGTTGAGACTCTGGAAAGAGTGCAGAGAAGAGCAACTAAGACGATTAGGAGACTGGAGGCTAAAACATATGAAGAATAGTTGGAGGAATTGGGTATGTCTAGTCTAGTGAAAAGAAGAACTGCAGGGGACGTGATAGCACTGTTCCAATATTTTAAGGGATCCTATAAAGAAGAGGGGACTAAGTTATTTTCCAAAGCTCCAAAAGAAACAATGGTTGGAAAGTAAACAAGGAGAGAAGCAACCTAAAACTAAGGAGAAATTTCCTAACAATCAACCAATGGAACAGCTTACCTTCAGAAGTTGTGAGTGCTCCATCACTGGAGGATTTCAAAAAGAGACTGGACAACCATTTAACTGAAATGGTATATGGTCTCCTGCTCAAGCAGGTGGCTGGACTAGAAGACCTTTGAGGTCTCTTCCAATTCTCATGTTCTATGTTCTACATTCTAAAATATTGTTTGACTGTTCCATCGGAGTGTCTTTTTACTTTTTAAATTCCCAAACAAATAGTACTGCATGGATTTTACCAACGCATCACTGGAAAAGACTAACAGGTGATCATGACCTATTATATCTTGTGATATGCAACTGTGAGCATAAGAAGTGTGATAGAAGGAAATAGATTACTGCCATCCATTAACTGAACTTATTATTGATGCACAATATATATTTTTCCCCATGTATCTTCCTCTTATAGCCAAAGCAGTTTATATGCATAAACAAGCAGAAGTTCATGGGAAGTTACAGAATTGAAATGAGTAATGAATTATGTGACAACAGTGATGACAAATATTGCATGGACATATTGCTTAGTACTAGGATTTAGCATCTTGATAGGCAGTCAGTTGTTGAAAGCATGTGACCTGAAGCAATCAACTTGGAATAATACTGATAGCAGTTAGTTGTATATAACAGATAAAGGCCGTGCAAGGTTAGGTTTTTGCATTAACTCAGTCAAGAAACAATCATTTGAATTGGCAAAGAAGGGTTAATTGTTGATACTATATTAACTTTGAAACTCGACCTTCTGGTGATAGACATTTTTATCAGATTTTGACTACAAAACCGGATCTGAAAATCTGTGCCATTATTCTAAAATGTAATGTCAGTTTTATTGTTTGCATATTTTCAGATCAAGAGCTTAATTCATATAATACTGTTTCCCTCCCTCCCTCCCCTTTTCTCTTTCTTAACGGGAGATTTCAAATGGATGAACACTTTGGAACTGTTAGCTAGTCAATTTAATATGAATTTTGAATTGAGATATAATGACCCACCCCAGCTACTTTTTACTTTTCATCTGATTTTTGTTGCGTGTTTACTACTTTTCCCACCTAATGCACTCATGTATATTTATGTGACACTCTGAAATAGCCAAGAGCACTTTAATCAGGACTATCTGCAACGTAATCAGTGAAAACACTAATCAGGAAATTCAGAATATATTCCTACTCCAATGCAGCAGGGGAATTGTTTCCTGTTGTTTATAGCTCCTGCCTTCCAAATAAGACTTTAGCATTTTTTTGATGGAGAGATGGCAGTAACTATTTATTATTTTGTATGCTGTAATTTTTTTAGATCTGCACTGCAGTGGCCAGCAGTTGGCTAGATAAGGAAAAGTGTTACAAAGTTTTGACAAGCACAAGCCAAGACTGCAATCCATAGTTTTTCATAGTGTTTTATGCATAGAGGGAAAAAAGATATAAGATAAAGCAAGGCGTAAAGCAAAGAGTAGAGTAGAGTAGAGTAGAGTAGACCAGACCAGACCTTGGAGGACGTCTAGTCTAATCCTCTACTCAAGCAGGAGACTCATATCAGACAAATGCCTGGCCAATCTCTTCTTTAAAGCCTCCAGTTTTGAAGTACCTACAACTTCTGAAAGCAAACAGTTCCCCTGATTAATTGATCTAACTGTCACAGGATTTCTTCTTATTTCTAGATTGGATCTTTGTGATTAGTTTCCATCCATTGCTTCTTGTCCTGCTTTCTGGTGCTTTGGGAAATAGATTGACCCTTTCTTCTTTGTGGGAACCCCTTAGATATTGGAAAGCTGCTATTGTGTCATCCCAGTCCTTCTTTTTAGTAAAAGAAACCATCATTATTCCATAAAACATTTTACTACCAACTAGTTAACATTACTTGGATTACTTTGAGAAAACAGCCAAGCTCAGTAAGCATCACGGATTCTACAGTTTAAACCTGACTTACAGATATTCTCTTCTAATGTAATTCCTTCATTACTGAATGGAAGTGTGGAAATCAGGGAGACTGCAGATCATACACACACACACACACACACACACACACAGAGGATTGTAGTGTTCATATTTACCCCACCATAATCTAACCACTAAATACATACAGAAACATTGCATTTCATCCTTGGAATGCAAATTCAAAAACAATTACCAGTACTTTTCATAAAATGGATGAAAGGTATGAGGAAAATCCTGGAAATTTTCTTTGTCAGAATTAATACAAATTTTAGTGCAAGGTTCATCTTAGTTGTGAAAGAACTAGTGACATTTAAATGCTAGTGGAACTTTGTCATACAAATGATCAGTTTTTTAACCTTTATCCATCTTCAGGCATTTTATCAGGATTCTTTTAAAAATAGCACCTGTGCATTTAAATGTTTTTAAAAAGACACAAAGAACATGGTAAAACCCAGGTCTGAGGTTTTAAAATCTTAAATTAAAAAAATAAATACAAACCCATGAGAGGCTTGAAACTGGCAAGGCAGACTTGTACATCTGTTTAACATATCGCCCTTGTTCTTTTGAGTGTTTTCTCTGACAGCAAAGAAGGAGATGGTTCTTTCTCCTGATTTCATAACATGATTCACCAGGAAAGCTGTCCCTTTTTAAAGACATAAAGCACCTTAGTTTTTATACACTGTCAGAAGCAGTATTTATCTATCTATACATTTCCAGAAATCACTTTTCCTCAAGCAATTAAAAATACATTTTCATGGGAAAATCCATATCCTTATAATTCCATGACTAATATCATTTATTTATTATTCAGTGAGCTGGCTTGGGATATTGATCTAGTATCCATTTGTCTGTCAGCCTGCCTGCCTGTCCCTACAGTTTTTTTTCAGAAGTGGTTAGTGGTTCCCTTCTTTGATGGGCGATAGAGAAAAAAAAGATTGGCGCAAAGTTAACAGCTGGCTTCTGTGCGTAAGGAAAGAACTCAGTGTCAGGGTTCAACTCTTTATGCATATTACACTGAACTTGAACATATAATTTGTGAATCATTTCATAGAGGAAATGATTAAGAACAACTGATTAAGAAAACCTTAACATAGATGTTGTGAACAATTTATTAAGGTTTTTTATTAGTTGTTTGATTTGGTTATTATTATTTTAGATAGAGATAGATGATAGATGATAGATGGATAGATATTGATACAGTCAGACAGATACAAGAGAGAGAGAAAGAGAGAGACACTAAACAACACGAATATTGATTTGTTGATATTCCATAAGTAACTAATGACAGGTTTACAGATTGAATTCTTGTGGTCTGATTTAGAAGTTCTATGTATTCCAATAAACACTCAGTTTTCCATAAATAAGGTGACCTCCAGTGAACAAATCTAGCCATTCTCAAGTATAAAATCCTCTTTAGCAGAGTTAGTTGGCAGATCCTGCTCCCTACAGGGCTATTTTGGAGATATACTATTGTGTAGTGGGCTTTAGCATGCAAAAATCAGACCAGCATATCTACAACAGCATTTATTGACTCAAAAATGAAAATTGAGGAACTGCAGGCAAATGTCTGTTATTTATACTCTAGGCCCACAGGGCCTTAACCAATCATAATCTAGTAAAAACCCACCCACATATAATTGTTCTAAACTTCCTTCCACAGTTGGAGTCATGTAAAGGTTAATTTCTCTTTAGATCAATTTAACAGTTAAGATCATCTAAAGGTTAATCCCCTTTAGCACAACTATATGCATAACATAACATAACATATACCACAAGCAGAGCAGTCATAACCATGGGAAGCTGGAAAACCCAGTTCATTAGTTCATGTCTTTTTCTTCCGTGATGTTTATAGAGAAGAGCAGGCAAAGTTTGTAACCCATTGTATAGGAATTTGCAACAACGAAGAATCTGGGTTTGGTCATGAAAGCTGCTGTAAGCAATCTATAGAATAAGTGATACCCAAGGTTATGTGAAGTGTTTATTACTGCATTATTATAATGCTTTGAAAAATATTTCTAGATTTTGCTTTTGTGTTCACTGTGTCTTTTATTATATAAATACAGATGGGTCCAAGAATGTAATAAACAGATCAAAGGAAATGATGAAAGCAAACATTTCTTGGAGCCATAAATCTAGCACATTAAACTTTAAAAAATATTTGGAGCTTACATGGATACATGTTCAATAGTTTGTATATCGAGTGCTGTAGTAAATATGTAGATTTCCTTCTCAATATATGACAGCTTTGCCTTAGAAAAAGGCTTTTCCTCAGTTTCTGCCTGTAAAAACTACATATTCAAGGGAGCTTCCTACTATATCCAAGGACATCAAAATATTCTATTCACATGTTGGATATATTTCATTGAACTCGGTGGCATTTACTGCTTGACTGGTATTTATAAGATTGTAATGTTAGTCTACTAAAGAAATATACTTACATATGATTCGAGGTAAATTCAAAAAATGCATTCACCCGAAAAATAAATAAAAAGAAAATATGTTTCCTTGAATTGAGTCTCTGAACTTTTGAGGGAGATTTCAAAGAATTGAGTAGCACCTTTTAGATTAATAAATGTTATTAAAATTATAAGCTGAAGGTTAGTTCTTTGGGTGCATGGAGTGGTTAAATTGATATAATATTTCAGTTGGGACAGGGGAGGACAAGATGGGTTGTTTTTCAAGTGCAAGTTACACATGAAACAATCTTACCAATTTGCAATTGAAATATATTTTTAAAAGTGTTTCTTTAGATCTGATATGTCCCAAAACCTTTTGAAGGATGTAACTTCAGCAATCTTTGCTCAACTCTGCTGGTAGGGTACTAAAACAAATGCAAGAAAACAACCAAGCTCAGAGAGCACTAAGGACCCACATTTCAACCCTGTGCTACAAATAGTCTCTTTTATTGGTATTTTCTTCATTCCAAAACACTTAGGAATAAGTAATATAGTGTCCTAGGATGTTAAAATGTTCTGATATTACTTTATACATTTTTTGACTCCATGCATCTGCAGCAGTGAGCTGTAGTTCATTAAAGTTTATGCCTTTTGATAGAAGTTGCCAGATTGAAAAGATGTTACTAGATTTCTTCTGATTTTTGGCTACTATATTAATACAGCTTTTTTCCTACAGTGTCTGTCAAATGAAGACCAGTAAAATATACATGTTATCTTTCTTTTGAACAATAATTTATGACATGCATGACTTCTAACAGCTTTTTCAAAACTTCAAACCACAAAGTTTTGAGACAGCTATTACAAGTCATGCATTTCATAAATTATGGTTTTCCTAACCATGGTTTATAGATTGAGCTTTTACTGGTTAACTCATAACACAATACACTTGCCAATAAACTATAATATGCAACAACAATAACTGACTCCACATTAAAAGTAGAAAATACACCTTAGTGTAATGGTTTCACTAATCCATGCAGATGTATATTTTTTAAAGAGCTTTTCAGGTTTTCTAGTGGTTTTGGATTTCCTTTTGAAGCCATATAACTCTTGAGGTTTTTTTTAAGGTTATTTAAATTTCTAACAGTCCAAAATTGTTCTCATGCTCTCTGAGTAGAAATATTTAGTAGCAAAATAGGGGAGGAGGGAGGAGAACATATGGTTACAGGAATTGGGTATGTCTAGTCTAATGAAAAGAAGGACTAGGGACTAAGGACATGACAGCAGTCTTGCAATATCTGAGGGCTCCTACACAGGGAAATGGGTCAAACTATTTTCCAAAGCACCAAAAAGTAAGACAAGAAACAATGGATGGAAACTAACCAACGAGAGAAACAAGCTAGAATGAAGGAGAACATTCCTAACAGTGGAATAGCTTGCCTCCAGAAGTTCTTGGTGCTCCATCACTGGAGGTTTTCAAAAAGAGATTAGACAACCATTTATCTGAAATGGTAGGGAGTCTCCTACAAGGGTAGAGGGTTGGATTAGAAGACATCCAAGGTCCCTTCCAACTCTTATTATTCTATGTTCTCTGTATACTACCTTTTTATATATGAGTTAATTTCATTCATCTATCAAGTGTATGTTGTTAATAGCATGACGCATCTTCTTGCTGAACACAAGGACATGTCCATTTTAAAAATATACTTGTTTTTTTTAGTCAAAGTTGCTCTTTTGCTGACTTATATCACCATGTAATAATGTATACAGAAATAATGAATATGATCTCCACAAGCAGAAGTTCATTTCGAAGTGGAAGCTGACTCTCACTGATAAGGAAATGACTCACAGAAAAGACATTTCACTGAATTAGCATCAAATTTTAATTACTATCAGTGGAAATTAATGGATACTTTTCTAGAATGGCTAAAGAGGGAAGATTTATCCCGTGAGTGTAGCACACCATGAAATTCAAATCCTTGCTCCATTCCCCTCTTTTTGACAGACATGCTACTGTAACGCCTTTTCTGTATCAGCCTGCATTTGATCATTTATCTGATTAAAAAAGAGGCTGAAAGGGGGGGGAACTTTCAATTGAAGACATCGGCTCAGATGGAGTCTGCTTCTCCTTCAACATTATTTGTTTGTTTATATCTCCTCAGGCCACTCATGAATTCTTTTTCGTTTGTTGCATTGGTCTCACTCTCTTGATTGAACCAGACAGAATTGTTGGGCATTGGGTGCAATTTGTTTTCTTTTTAATTTAGGTTAATTTTGTACAATACAAGGTGATGCATATAATGTTCCCTCCTGCTATTTTCCTCATAGCTACAAACCTGTGCATCAGGTGCTCTGAGATTAATAATCAGCAGATCCTTAGATTTAGGTTTCACCTGTACCGCTCAAAAGAAATAGCCACAGGTTAAACAGGTGGGAAAATTGCAGATTACAACACTGTCGTCCTTTATCCAATAACTGTTCAGATAAGCAAGAAATTGTTCCATATATCAACATTATGACAAATGTATCTTGTCCTTTTATGTACACTGAGAGCACATGCACCAAAGACAAATTCCTTGTGTCATTTCAAAATGTCCCCTGGATCTAACTAAACAATTGCATGTGTTTGGAGACAAAATTAATTTCCTGATTTGGTAAAAACAGTAGAACACAATATACAACAATAGGTAGTGAAAAAAAAGGTGGAATCATGGAATCTGTGGTTATAGATGAGGATAGCATGCTGATTAAATTCCTTTAACCATGATGGCAGCATTAGTTTGCAATGTCACAGGAAACTGGCAGAGTACATGTGGTAAAAACCAGTGCTAGGAAACATGTGATAGAGTTACTAATTGTAAGCATATAGAAAGAGAAAACTATCAGATCACACTTACTGGTTCACAGTCTATTTAATTTTATTAAATAACAAGCTTTTTCTTCTGTTTGAACACCTTCACACCTTTGAGAAGAACAGTAGAGCTGTGTTTTGTGTATCCTTTTTTTAAATATTCTTCACAAGACAAAAGAGAATGGGGTTCTCAAAATGGCATTTGTTTGTCTTAACATTAAGCTAGTCTCTTGTTGATTTTCTTTTGACGGTTGTTTAATGTCACGTTTGTAGACCAGTCAGTTTGTTCTAGTGCAGAGGTGTCAACTGGAGGCTCACGGGCCGGATGCGTCACGCACAACATCACAATACATTGTGATACGTCATGTGATGCAATCGAGTTTGACACCCGTGGTCTAGTGGTTAATGCACAAGGTTAGAAAGCAGGAGTTTATACGTTCAAGTCCTGCCTTAGCCATGAAAACCAGCTGGGTCAGTTAATCCAGGGGTCCCCAACCCCTGGTCTGTGGCTGCAGCATGCCAGAAATCAGGCCGCACAAACAAGCAAAGCCCAGCCACAGGATGCAGGAAGCATGTAAAATCATGCCTTTTTTTTTTTTTTTTGCGGAAAAAAACTATCTCCATGAAACCGGCCCTGAGGCCCACTTAGTTATTCTATTCAACCCAACCCATTTCACAGTGTTGTTGACTGGGGTAAATAGGAAAAAGGAAACTATATTGGATATGTTGGCTGCCTTGTGTTATTTTAAAATAAAGGAAAGAAGAGAAGGAAGGAAGGAATCCACTGAAGAACAGAGGTCTCAGATCAGATGCTACTAAAAAAGAGGTCAATAGAAGACCAATATGATAAGCATGAGTTAACAACACTTCAAAAGTAGCCAATATATGTTTTTTGAGAATGAGGCGGCTTCAGGTCAGCCTTGATCTCAGCAACTTTCTTGGCAACATTTTCAATAATTTTCTGTTGCCTTCTTCTCATATTCTGTTTCTAGCCCAGAGTCATTAACCACTTACATTAAAGGTTCTCAAAGTAGTCATTATTGACAAAACATTCCTGATCACTGGTCTCTGTTAGAAGAAAGGTGGAATGACTCAGCAACAATTGAATGAGGGCAGCTTAAATCTGGACAATCCAAATTAGCTTCTGCGCATGCGCCAAAGCAAAAATCCAAGATGGCGGCGCCCACAGAGACACCAATGGAACAGGTTTCATGACATCACCGCGGAGTTACTACCAGTTCTATAAACCCACCTCTGCAATGATCATAACTTTCACCTAGGGCTTTTTTTTTAATGTTCAGATTCAATACTTTTTTTTGGCTTTTCCTTCGTAGGCGGTATAAATTACTGCAATTTTGGTTGTTCCCATAAAGTCTTAGCTGACTGTGGACTTTCAAGTACGTTGTTACTCTTAATAGTGAAAGAGGCAAGTTTATAAAAGAACAATTATACTTTTCATAGCAGGTGTGTTAATAGTTGCTAATTGTACATCTCATGTATAATTTTGACAAAATGACAAAATTAATGGACCAGACGAATGCTGTTGATATAATTTACTTGGACGTCAGTAAGGCATTTGATAAAGTAGACCATAACCTACTACTAGATAAAGCAGAAAAATTTGGGTTAGATAGCAACACCACCAGATGGATTCAAAACTGGCTTACTAACCGCACTCAATGTGTAGTCCTCAATGGAACGGCTTATACATGGAGGGAAGTATGCAGTGGAGTACCCCAAGGCTCTGTTTTAGGCCTAGTACTCTTCAACATCTTCATCAATGACTTGGACGAGGGGATAGATGGGGAACTCATCAAATTTGCAGATGACACCA
>JANHFT010005065.1:60536-71344 GCA_032467955.1 Pseudoxenodon macrops
TAGGGTTTCCTGCCTAGGCAGGGGGTTGGACTAGAAGACCTCCAAGGTCCCTTCCAACTCTGTTATTCTATTCTAATTACTTGCTGTGAGAATCATGCATCTAAATCAGTTTTTTTTTCCCCAGACTTGGTAACTTTGAGCTGTGTCGACTTCAGGTCTTAGAATCCCCCAGTCAGCATGTTGGCTGGCGAATTTTGAGAGTTGAAGTTTGCACATCTTAAAAGTTGTCAAGTTTGAAAAACATTGATTTAAATCAAAAGGGATTGATTGGACCACCACTTTAAAATGAAGTTTCAAAGCACATACCTTAATCAGTTCAGAAGAGTGAATAACATCAGGTGCTTTTGAATCATTTGAAAATTCAATGGATGCCTACATTTGTTTTCTTACTGAATACTGTCATCAAATTAATTCAATATTACTTTTATCATAGGCTTAAAGTGAAGCATATTAAATGTTGTTGAACTGGAAATTTGAATCAAATCAAACTACCTTCTTGAAATGAATTACAAATTAAAATTGAATCTTGACCAATTTCCATAATCCCTCTATTTCACAATAAAGACTGAACAGCAAACTTAATCAGAATAATTTATTCAGCTACACCGTATTGGTCAATAAACCTTGATCATTCATTATTTTTATTACAAATTATTTCCACGCATAAAGAATTCCTCAGATACAATATAAATATAATTAAAATATATAACATCAATAATAATACCAGATACATTTTTTTCATTCATCTATAAACATTGAAATGTTAATGCTCAAATTTCAACATGAAGTTAAATTTAAAACTAATATACGTCTTTCCTCTAGAGTATAAATAACTTCTACATTTTTTCAGCAGCCCAACAATTACAATGTTTCAAAAGTTAAATTCAAAATTATAGGATATAAAAATAGAAAATAACTGAACTGAACCATTATTTCAGCTAGGGACAGAAAAAAAATCAATTTTTCTTAAATTATTTATTTAGTTCATTTTTTTCCAATTTAAGGATGTAAAATAAATATTTTTGAACAACAAATGGTTACATTCAAAGAAAATTTCATAATGGGCAGCCTGATTTTATACCACAGAGTCAATGAAAATAAGACTTGGAACCACAATTGTCCTGTCCGAAATTTGGGTGAAAACTCAAATTTGGGTCATCAAGAAAGTATGAAATATATAGTAACAACATTATTGACTAGATTCAGTTCCTTTAATGTAATTTTAATTAAAGTTGATTAAAATTAAGTTATACATTTGCCTTACTCTCAATCCATCTTTTGGATTGTAACTCCAAAACCTTATTCAAATTTGTAACTTATTCAAATTATCTTATCTTATACTTCTTGATGCAACCCATAAGAAAAGAATCACCATTCTGTACTATTTTAACAAGTACAGGTTGAAAGTTTTAGATATACCTTCCTTCATCCCTCCCTTCCCCCAATAATACATTATTATTTTCATTTGATCAGGTTAATCTGAACTGAATAATGAATAGGAAATTCTTCAGTGGAATTAACTTCCAAATAAATACACCTAAAAATGTGTCCAGATTATGTTGCTGCGAGACACCTACGAGAGTGCAGTGCAAAAAAGGGGGAAGTAGAAAAATCCATACAGGTGATTCTCAATTTACAACAGTTCATTTAGTGACTGTTCAAAGTTGCAACTAAGGACCACTTGTCACCCATGACCATGAGTTTCTCCATGGTCATATGGCCAAAATTAGGACGCTTGGCAACTGACTCATGTTTATGACAGTTGCAGTGTAAATTTACTTAATTTTGGGCTCAGTTGTGGTCATAAATTGAGGACTCTCTGTATTACACGATCCCATTCTGCTTCTTATCACATTGAATGTGATGGATATTTTAATGTTAGGGCATTAGCTTGGCAGGTGTTTGGCATCCCCAAAGAGCTTTTATGATTTTGCACATAGAAAGATTCTTTTAAAATTTGACTTTCTACAAGATGTAGCTAACTTGTATCGATCCAGGGGAGAAATCCAGCAGGTTCTGACAGGTTCTGGAGAACCGGTAGCAGAAATTTTGAGTAATTCGGAGAACCCGCAAATACCACCGCTGGCTGTCCCCAGAGTGGGGAGGGAATGGAGATTTTGCAGTATCCTTCCCTGCCACGCCCATCAAGCCACGCCCTCAGAACTGGTAGTAAAAGAAATTGGATTTCACCTCTCACTTGACCCCATATTTATGTGTCTCTTAGAGTGTTGCATAATTTCAGCCCCATTGGTTGATTCACTAGCAAAGTTTGCAACGTGGGGAAAAAACCCATCATCAATATATTGTGGTAACCAGCAAATAAATAAATAAATAAATAAATACACAAATAAATAAATAAATAAAATTCACAGATTGCTCAGTTAATAAATATATTCGGATTGTGTTTCCTTTGGATAGCATCACTGATGAGAGAGCCTTGACGTGACTTCTTCAGCCAAGTGGGATGGACAGAAGCTAAGGTGCAAAGTTTCTTCTTGGCATTGTTCTTCCCAAAAGGAAGCATTCAAGAAACAAGTCCTTAAGCTGCATTCTTCCACTCTTTCAGCTGGTCTATGAGGTTTTGAAGCATCAACCTGGGTCTTCCTTGAATGGTTGTACAATCCTGACCTGCCTGTTATTAAAAAGAAAGATTGTAGTGAAACTCCAAACACGTTAAAGACTTTTAAGTTGCCATTTACCAGGAATTCTGGTAAATAGGAATTCTGAACACCTAAAGTTTTTTAACTAAATATGATACGGATCCCCTGATAAACCCACCTTTTGAATATATAATTGATCTATATGATATAGCAATATCATTTCTTCTGTAACACCCAAATGTAATAGAGTGATAAAGTGTAATAGCCTTATATGAGATCTACTTATCAAATTCTTTTGATCATTATTATCAAGCCATGCACATAGAAAACACACACGAATACATTTAAAGGCCTATAATGACACTCACTTACTAGGTCTATGCTGCAAACCAAACCACAAGGTAACGATACACAACTAACAAGCTTTGTCCAAATAAATAAAACTGCCAGCTCATAAGTGATGGCCTAATTCAGTCAACTTGCTGAGACGATGGGTGGATTTCTATAGTTCTATTCTGAACCATAGACCAACAAAACACCATTTTGGCTTAGTCTGAACTGATGCTGTTCACATTGTTGTAAGAATATTGCAGGAAATGCTTTCCTTGAATGCAGTTTGTGCAAACAATTCATTTAGATGTGGTAATTAACTTCCACTGGTTGGGAAAACCATACATTTAAAATGCATGTTTTCAGTGCCTTGACATCCTACCACAATTGCTACCAGTGAAAGTTAACTAATATCTCTCCAGCATCACCTTTCTTTTCCAAGGTGAAAAATCCAATTTCTTTCTCCATCATCTTTCATTAATAGATGCAAATGTTATTTCTTTATCAGTATGTGTATAATCATGTACTATAAGCTAAAGAATAGATTCTCAAAAAGGTGCGTTCTAGCCCAATTTGCTATAAACATAGAGGTTACAAATAGATTTCATAAATGAAGAAATGAATTGTAATGTGTAGGAGATGGCCATGCTGAGCCTGAGGGAGGGGTGAAATGCACCATCAGTCAAGAGTCCTTGTGTGCCCACAAGAGATCTAAATCCAGCCCACCTTGAATTCCTTCTTAACTCCCTCTAATTTCCTTTGACCATTAGTAGTTCAGATTCTTGTAGATAACAGCTGAAGCTTGCAATAAATCTTTATGCTCATTTGAATAGAATTTCTCTGGAACTTGACATAATGGTTCATTTCCGGTTTTTCCTTTCTGGTTGCATTACAAGGAAGTGAGTAAAGTATATTTTGTATCACTGCAGTTACACAGATTTTTAATTATTAAGCTCTCCAGGATATCACAATGCTTTCACATTATTAACAGAATATCAGTGGAACATATGAGCGATTCTGGATTTCTGCCATGATCTGCCATGTTATACCCCTCTCTGCCACTAAGGCAAAAACTGACAACAGCTTTATTATTTTTGAAACATTTTAGATTGTGTCTTTAAAACAAACTGGAGATTTGTTGCATACCTTTTGTGGGCTAGGCCACTTCTTACTAAGATCCGGAATGATTGTGTCACAACTGGGATGTGAAACGAATTGCCTTATTTTTCCCAATGATTCGGCAAAAATCTTCAGGTTACTTTTTATACAGCCATCCTGAAAGGGGAAAATAAATTCAAGGGTCAGAACACATTTGTAAATATGCTATCGCTATCCAGATGAGGGATTCTGGAGTGATGCTACAATCAAAGCACACACAGAGTTTTATTCCAGATGCACTCACCACATTAGAAGCATTCTAAGGGCAAAGATAGAACAAAAGCTAAATTGGATGCAATTAAAATATAAATAAGATTGTTCATGTGAGCATGTGTAGTTTTCTCTTATGACACATTTTAGTGTCTTTTGAGGGGCTCAGGAAGTCACATTTAAGGGTATCGGTAGCCAAAAATGGTCCACAAGTCTAGATTGTACACTTACTATATATTGGCATTATAATAAGAGAGTAAGTCAATATCTGTCTGTCTGCTTCTTTATGATATGATCTCTTTTTTCTGTGCCTATAATTCTTATTCTACCCACGACAAATTACTGGCCCCACTTTTCAATAGAAACAGATGACAGATTTTTAAAAGCAGCTTACATTTTAAAAGCCTCGTTGCTTTATATATCTTATACTTCAGTTATTCCGTTCGTTCCATCAAATGCTTCTACAAGGAATGGTTTGCACACCATCCAAAGTGGGCAAATTTAGTGTTTAGAGAAATTTGGATTTAAGAGAACACATGATGGACAATCATGTCTCTATTGTACCCAATTCAGTGGTCCTAAGGAAAGGAAAACATCTAGAAGCTATTTCCAGGCAGAAACCTAAAGGAACCAAATTATGTGGCTTTTGCAATATTTGTCTACAGTTTTATCAGTTAGAACATATCCTATCAGTGATATGACAGTGCCGAGTTCGACAATGATAATTCCTTTTCCCCCCTGAAATTTGATTGTCTTTCCTGAAATTGGTTTCTACTGTTGGCAGCTAAAATGACCTTTATCTTGACAAAATGTTTTTATAGAGAATATCTGGCTGTAATGTCACAACTCTAGACTATTTCACACATTAGAAACATTTCTTTTAGAGTCATCTAGCTATTGTGGCTTTATAATGCTTTAGCAAGATCTGAATGATGCTCTGAAAATATTATATTGAATAGAGAGATACACCTGGAAGGGACTTTGAGTGTCTTCCAGTCCAACCCCATGCTCAAGCAGGAGGCTCTATACTATTCCAGTCAAGTGGCTATCCAATATCTTCTTAAAAGCCTCCAGTGATGGCGCACTCACTTCTGAGGGCAAGCTGTTCCACTGATATATTGTTTTGTTAGGACGTTTCTCCTTAATTCTAGGTTGCTTCTCTCCTTGATTAATTTCCATCCATTGTTACTTGTCTTGCCTTCTGGTTCTTTGGTTGACTCCCCTCTTCTCTGTGGCAGCCCCTCAAATATTGGAACACTGCTATTATGTCACCTGGTTGCAGGAATTTCTTTTCTCTAGACTAGCTATACCCAATTCCTGCAACCTTTCCTGGGTCATGTTTTCTCAAATTACATATAACAGACCTTGGAGAATGAAATGAGTGACTATCCCTTTATGCATGTTTTCATATTAAGGCATGTTCATGAGTGGCCTATTGGATGTTTTTTTGAATTTTACATAGTTGTATAAGCTTGAAAGGATGATTTATTTCTAAATGCTGCAGCTGTGATTCAGGAACAAGGAGTGATCAAATGAAAAGCATACTTAATGTTCCATTTGTGGCGCACTGTGGCTTATCATGATACATGATGTGTTAAAACATTAAATTCCAAAGGCTGATGGGAATTCATTATTTCATCCTCTGAGGAATTGGCTGACAATAAAGTCTTTGTTTCAGTCTTTACTTTGCATAAAGAACAATTGAGCTTTTGAAAGCTCTGTCAGCAAAAGGTAAAAGCACTCCTATCCCCCTACCCTGCCATTTTCGTTTCCACATTGCTAAGAAGTCCTAACTAATAGAATTCTTCAACACTAGTTTTTTAAGGAGTAACAGGAGAGGTCCACAATTTTGCTATGATATTGGTAATAATAATGGAATAACACAGTTGGGAGGGACCTGGGATGTCTTCTAGTCCAAACCCCTGCTCAACCATTCCAGACAAGTGGCTCTCCAGTCTCTTCTTGAAAGCCTCCAATGATAGAGCATCCAAAACTTCTGAAGGCAAGCAGTTCCATTGGTTAATTGTTCTCACTGTTAAGAAATTTCTTAGTTTGCTTCTCTCCTTGATTAGCTTCCATCTATTGTTTCTTGCCTTGCCTTCTGGTGCTTTGGAAAATAGATTGAACTCCTCTTCTTTGTAATTATACCAAGAATAATTATATTACATTGGAGATTTATATAACCACCATCTAGGACATCCTTAGAACTGGTAAGTTTCTTCTATAAGTACAAAATACCTGCAGATGTTACAAGACTCACTGAAAATATGATGCAACTGCTATGTAATATAGTCTATCACAAAATTACTCCATTGTAATGATGGACATTCAATTAAGCATCCGGCTTATACATTTCCAATAATTGGATTAGGTATTCATTACCAATAATAGTCTCTCAAGTGCTGTTCACTAATTAAATCCTGATACTGCCTGTCTTTTATCCTTCACTGTTGATATTACTTCAATAATATGCTTACGGTTTCTTTAAACTAAATCTTGCATTAACCTTGAGTGTAATTTACCTTCACAATGTCCAGTTGAATGTTTGACTTGAAAATCTACATGAAGCACCAATAAAAGTACGATAACATTGTGTTTAAAGTGTTGAGATAAAGTGGAAGGTTATTTTAGTTTTCTGAAGTGGCTGGAGCTTTTTATTTCTCTCCTTCATTATCTCACCTTTCTAGTTGTCCACCTGCTCCATGGGAATTCAACATAGTGCCACATTGAAAAATAAGAAACTAGGGAGACTGCAGAGTGACAAAGCAGTGTTTGTACAAGAGAGGTTCCCTTGCACTCTTCACTAAATCATAAGTTATTTCCCATTTATGAGAATATGAAAATATTCACATTCATTTTCATTTTTTTTTTAAATTGACAGCAATATCTGCTCTATCATCCTGAATGAGAATAGTTGGCAGGGAATGCTAAGAAAATGCATTTATCATCAATGCAGATCTGGCTGAAAGACATTTATATTTCAAAGGAAAAACTGTTATGCTTTAGAGCAGTGATGGCGAACCTATGGCACACGTGCCACAGGTGGCATGCGGAGCCATTTCTGAGGGCATGCGAGGCGCTGCCCTATCAGCTCCAGCTGATTTTCAGCCTTGATTTTTGGCCCTTTTTCATCCTCCGGAGGCTTCAGGACGCTTCCCTGAAGCCCTCAGAGGGTGAAAAACGGGCCAACAGGCAAATCGAAGTCACTTCTGGCTTGCCCGTTGGACCGTTTTTTTACCCTCCGGAGGCTTCCCCATTTTCTCAGTTAGATTTTTTTCATTGCTTACCTCTATTGTTTCTGGAATATCTACCAAGGGTTCTTGAACATCGTTTTCCATCTGAAAATAGCAAATGACAGATTAGGTATCAGCATTAAAAGCAAAGAGTTAACAATTCATTATTTGGCATCAGTAATAATTAAAAGAGCCTTTTCCACAGTTAATATATGACAATTGAAGTCAAATTACAGGATTGGCCAATAGTTTTGCCACCTGAGACAAAGAATAAGATGGCATGACCTGCTAGCTAATACTGCAGAAGAAATATAGTTATCCCTGTACATTATCTTATCAGTATCACTTTATCTTTGAGATAGGCAGCAAATAAATTTAATACATGAATAATAATAATTACAACTAAATTATGAGCAGCATTTTAACTGCAGACAAAACTTTAAAATTGATACCCTGATTCACCGATGGCCACTCGCTGCCCTCAAACCACACGAAGACCACAGGCTAGTTTCACACAACCTTTGGGTTAATTTCAAAGCCTAGTTACATGACAGCAGTCTAAACTCTGCTAAGAATGGTTCATCCCTTCTATACAGCCAGAGACTTCCAAAACCAAGAAAATGAGGATCCTTGTCCTTTTTAGATTTTTGTTTTCCTCACATTTTGCTCCTATCTTGCCCCAAGTGATTATTCTTGACGGCATGAGCAGCAGAATAAAAGGTTGTCCACCCTTCATGAACTAGCTTCATGGTGTGGCTGAACATTCTGAAAGTTGATCAGAATGGAATTCCAGTGATTTCTTTCTTTCTATATCTTGCCATGCCCTCTCCTTAAACTTGTGTCGATTATTCATCCAGAATATTGAAAGATTTCACTTGTTGAAAAACCAAGCTACAAGTTGGAGTTTTTCCTTCAGGTTTTCCTCAAATACAGAACAATATTTGGTATGGAAAATAAATTTTTGCATTAGAAGACAGTTAGACAAATATAGGCAGATTTTCTCCAATGTCTGCTTACATACCTTAGTCAAGAAGAAGTCCATACACTTTATAGCTTCCTTTAGAGGAGTCTTGAATTCCTCTATTGGCATACAATTGACATAAGTGCCAATGCAAAGAAAGATCAAATATTTGAAGACCATTGTGATGAGAAATAGGCCCTTCAGTTTCCTCAGATGAACCTGGTAAAACTTTGAATGTTCTTCTCATATTTATATCTATCTCATAGTAACGGAAATGATTAATATCTCCCATAAAGCAAGCAAACTCAATGGAGATACAGACTAGAGGAAATTATCTCAAGCGATGGAATCTGCTCATTGCATATCTGATGTTGAAATGAGGAGAGTTTTTATTCTGAAGAAAGATGTTTGCAGATAAGGATATGGGTCAACCAAATTCTACACATCCTCTTCAGTTTCATTTTATGGCACTGGCATATTTGCATTCAAGTCCCACACCCACCCCAAGGATTGCTAAAACAGAAATATATTTTAGTTAAATGTTATTCGGAATTATTCAACAAGAAATTAATCTATTGGATTTCTTATACATCTGTAACTAGGGCTACCTTATCTGGGCTACAAAAAAAAATATCCCAGGTGATCACTACATATGAGCAAGCACAGTTTTCTATGTGCCAATAAAGGAGAGGATTTGTAGCTCAGGATTGAAATGTGGAGTCCTTGGTGCTCTCTGAGTTTGCCTGTTTTCTTGCAGATGTTTCATTGCTTAAACTACAGTAGGTAACATTATCGGTGCTGCACAGGGGTAGGTTCTAACTTACCTCCTGCGCCATGTGGCCATGCTGCATGGGCACACGCATGCTTCGCGCGTGCGTGCCCAGTACAAAAAAATTACAAAAAATTACACCAAAAAAAGCCAGAAACAAGATGGCAACGCATGCACAGTGCCAGAAACTCAGCTTCTGCGCATGTGCAGAAGAAGAAAACCCAGGGGGAAATTCAAAAAAAAATCCTCCCAAAATTTTTATTTTTAAAAAATGGCGGCGTCCACGGACGACAACCGGTTCTGTGATGTCACCAGCGGCTTACTACTGGTTCTATAGAACTGGTCTGAACTGGTCTGAACCCACCTCTGGTGCTGCATCAGTGCAGCTCTGATGATGCTATTAAGTTTGGGTAATGAAACCCCTCTGTTTTCTATCTCTCAGTGCTGCCATACTGGTCCTGCATATATTTGCCATGAAAATGCTCTCAGGAAAAACTTTTCGTAGAGGTGACTTTATACCATTAACATTCTAGCCCATTTTATCAGTACAAATTCAACCAAATAAGCAAACTGCTCACTGATGTACACAAACACACTAAACGGATCAAAAATTACAATTTTGGAAATGTAGGGTTCCTGATCCCTATTGCTCAGGATGTAGCCAATATATCATGAGTTCCCAGAGCTATAAGGTATTAGTTAACTTCCATGGCCATGCCTTAGCTTTATTTTTCCATTTGTCAGGTAGAAATAGCGGCTATGCAGCTAAGACAATATTGGCAAGATATGTACTGTTTTACCAAGCCTTTATCAAGTTCTGGTATTGAGACCTTAGTACATTCACTACACTTTTTCTTCAGCTTTTTTCCTTAAGAGAACTAGAACCAGATTGGTGTAGTGATTAAGATGCTGGCCTAGAAACCAGGAGACTGTGAGTTCTAGTCCTGCCTTAGGCATGAAAAACCAGCTGGGTGACTTTGGGTCAGTCACTCTCTGTCAACCCACTGCACCTCAAAGGGTTTCTGGGGTGAGGAAAATAGAAAGAGGAAGGAGTATTTGGTATACTCAATGCCTTGAGTTATACATAAAAAAGACTGGATACAAATCAGAAAAAATTGTGGGGATTCATTTGAATGGGCTTCCCACATTGTGATTGATTGATTCGATGAGAATGTGCATGACAGGATCTTTTTCAGGATGATGATGGTGATGATGATGATGATATTAAACCTGGTATGCTGCCTGACTCCAAGTGACTCTGGATGGTTCACAACAAACAAAGAAATCAATACAATCAATAAAACATAAAAATTTGCCATGTCAAATCAAGGGGTCAAAGTCACAGGTGAGTTCCTATTGGTTCAGACCGGTTCTACCGAGTAGGTAGTAGGCTGCTGGTGACGTCACGGAGCCAGTTCTGTTCCATAGGTGCCACCATCTTTTTTTGGGGGGGTTGAATTTGTTTGGGTTTTTCTTCTTCTTCTGCGCATGCGCAGAAGCTGAGTTTCCAGCACTGCACATGCGTCACCATCTTGTTTTTGGCCTTT